>WEIV01028635.1:403109-450609 GCA_013390005.1 Calyptomena viridis | reverse complement strand
AAATTTCTGGCTACTTTCAAGAACAATTTTGACATATATGCCCACTTATCTCTTTAAATCTTAACCTAATATCAATCTGAAGCTGGTGTATGCAAAGATATGCTGGGTGACCAGAATGTAAAATAAATAGCTGTAGAAACTGGACACCCAAAGGACCCATTAATGTGTGCTGAACAGAGGAAAAGGAAAATATTTTAAATTAATTAAGTATAAGAAGTTTCCATTAGAGAAGCTAAAATAAAAAAATGAAGAAGAATTACTGTGAACCAACATTCATGATCTGAAAACGTTTATCAACAGAATCTTCATTAATCAGTGACAACAGTTCATTTGTACAGATTAAAACTGTGTGTGCCTTTGTGCAGCACTATCCACACAGGTGCCCAATGCCAGCACTGTAATCAAAGATACTCTCTTTTCACTGGGAGCTCTGCTTGCATGGAAATCCCAACTACAGAACATGCAGCTAGCACTGAGTCAACAAAACTTACACATCATCAAATGTTATTTTGGGTCTTCTGGGCTCAGAATTGCCATTGGAAAGTGTTGGCATTGCAGACCAGATGTCTGGTTCTAGGTGGCTGGTGTCAAGAATAGTGTTGGCTGTTGGTGTATTGTGAGATTCTTCCTCCTACAAAACACAGGACTGTTACTCAGAGTTCAAAGAAACACATTACAATTTCAGCACATTTCAACCCTCCCCCCAAAAAACTCCAAAACCCCTTCAAACAAACAAAAGGCTAAGGCACAAAGTAGTGCTCACAGATACCCAACTACATCCATGTTACCTCACCAAAACACCCTTCCATTCTTTAAAACAAGTCTATAGGTTAATCAGGCAGTATGACTCCACTTCTGAGCCCTCATCTGAACTCAGTAACTTACACTTTTAGGTGTAATTTTTAGGTCGATATCATAGTGTTACTGACCAGAAACACTGGTTAAAGCAAGGGTGGGGAAATCTAATGCAGGAGGGCTGGATGTAAACTCAACTTCCTTCAAGGTATATCACACTAATGTAACCTTTTTTTCTATGTTATTAGGAGCTAACAGTTAAGGTGACTGAAGAGTCTGCTTGGATTTCAGCAGGGAACAACTCCCTCACTCTTGCTACAGAGAGAAGAATGGAAAGCAGAAGTCAGGAGTTGTGACTTTGCATCGATTAAAACCAGAAGCATAACAGAAGCATTTAAATCAGTCAATTGCAACTTGCAACGTTGGTCCACAACCAGATAAACTAAATTACAGATGAACCAATGAACTAGGGAAAGAATTGTAGAGGAAATTTATTTAGAGAAAATTATTTAGAGGATTCCATGTATCAAGGTAATAGATTAACCAAGGATAAATCTGACTAGAGATGCTGGGATGAGAGGAGGAGGCCCTGCTGTTTACATAGCATTGTTTATTTGCTGACATATGCAGTTCATTTTGGCATTGATTTCAGTTGAAGGCATGTGTATTACTGTCGCAGCTTGAAGTGACACAATGATATCAGAAAGCAACGGGGATGAATGAATAAGGTGAAGTGATTTGTCACCTATGATCCAATGCAGCTTGTGAGTTTTACTGTTACAGTGCAGGGTGACAACCTCTCTCAAAGTGGCGAACTGTGAAAAATGGGGCTATGTATGTCCTTTTCTGTGGCAGAATTCTCCTGGCTTTTAATTTAGACAGTGATACTATGATACAATTTGATACTAAATGATGGGTTTGAAACTCTAGATGGAGGACTGTTTTCTAAAACGGGGCCAAACCCCTGATCTTTCCCTGTTTAACTTAAAAAGAGGATGACAAACTGATGTGAAATTTTACTTTGTTTTAGTGAATTTGCTATGCAGTTCTGGCTCTTTTTCATGTATTTTCATCAAAAAGTCATCTGAATCTGGTGAAAAGCAAGTAATAAGGAACTATCTCTGTGAAAGCCATTGATGGGGAGACGGCCTTAACAGAATGATGTTTTTCTAGGGAGAAAAACCACCTATCTACAGGGTAAGGAAAAGCTTATGCACAGTTCATGGAGATTAGGTGTAAATAAACCTTACTGTTGGGAGCCTGCAAAACTGAGGGAGGGTATTAACATGCTGAGTGTGCTACAGAGAGGTAGCTTGTTGTTAGATTTTTATTGTCTGTTTAGTTTAGGCTGCAATATTCAGTATAACTACACTGCTTAATTCTGGCTGAGAATTTGAGGCAATTATTCAGGTAATATTCTTGAAGTTTTATTTTCAAAATGTGTGTATTGCAGCTGCTGAGTTAAGGGGCTAATTGCAGCTAATTGGTGGCTACAAAGGCTCTTCTCTGAGGCTTCAGGACCAGGTGTTTCAGGGAGTGATAGACAACACCAAGTAGATGCCTCATGTTGACCTAAAAATGGAACTCACTTATGCCTTGCTCCACTCCTCACTGCCCTTGAGTGTGGCTATCTAAGCATTTAGAAAGAGATACTGTGGGGGAAAAAATCAAACAGAACAAAGCTAAGCTAATTTTATCTTGTTCACTTCACGCAACTGAGACTGGTTACTTACACAGATTCCTTTGGGGTTAGCAGAGGATTTATTTTCATTCTTTCTGTGTTTCGAGACAGAGGAGGAAGAGCTGCTGGTCTGTGAGGTGTTTGTGATGGTGGTCTCCTGGCCAAAGGAGCTGTTGTCACTGCTGTGCCGCCGGTGCACAGGCTCGTCCAAGAGAGGGGATAACGGAGGAGGGAACAGCTTCTCTTCTCTTTTCTTTGTCACCTTCTTCACTGAGCTACCACTGCTCCTGGGACACAGATAAAACTAGTTGCACTTCAAGAACCTTGGCTAATCCTCCATAGCACAAAGCTCTAGATTTTATTTATGGGGAAGCCAGCTCTGCCCTCAAATCCATCCTGCAGTCCCTGTGCCCTACGAGGTGAGCACAAGGGGACAGGCAGTGACAACAGAAGAGCTGCCTCTGCCTTTTCAATGGCTGCTGAAACCTTCTGCTTTGGAGGACAACTTGCAGTGCATTAGTACAAATTGCACCCAATTTAAATGCTAATTTGAGTCAGTCTTCATTTGAGAGGTCACAGAGGTTCTGACTCAGCAAAGTGCCGGAAAGTTTTATGCATGGGGTTATTTCCTTTGACATCAAGTATGACTATTTATGTTTTTAACATTAAGCATCTTTTTAAGAGGTGGATTAGGGCCCACATAAGCAACCTTTGCAAAAAACCCAAGTAGTACATGGCACGTAGACCAAAAAAAAAAAAGATTTACAATAACTGCAAAATGATAACTGTAACAACAACAAGATAATAATTATTTAACCTCTAGAATGTTCAACACTATATTAAAATGATACATTGTAGCTGGCAAAAGCCCTTGAGCAAATATTGGTTGATGAATTGAACGTGATTCAGAAAATGAATGTGGTTTTGACATGAAAGCTCAAGTAATATGATAATCTATTGTCTGTTTTATGTACAGAAATTGTTAGCTGGCTAGAAATGGCAGCTGTGATACACAGTAAAAACAAAAAAACCCTTGGTAGACCTTTCTCCACTCCAATCCATCAAAAAAAGAAAAAAACAAACCCAACGCCCCACTGACTGTTTAACACGTTAATCTACGCATAGATTTTTATTTCAGGTACTGTTCTAGCTCAGTCAATGAAGATAACCTGAATTTTAATCTTTTGTTAGACATCTAATATTGCACTACATGATCATTTACTTTTCATGATTATTGACTAAAATTTCAATAACAAATTAAGTCAACAAGAATTTATGTTTTGTTCACACTTTCAGTCAGTGTCAGGAATTATAGATCTACTTTGCCTTATAGTAACCAGGGAAAGAGGAGAAGACGACCCAGGTTTCCTTACTCCTCATTCTGAAGCTCTCTCTCAGTTCAATCTGGCCTCTTCTGCAATTTCACTGTATCTACACTTGCTTTGGTCATTCCCCTACTTTGGTGGTACAGAAACATTTTAGCCTGTGGAATCACAGAGTGAAATCAAACAAACTCCTCATGTTTCAGGTTTTATAGCTTCTCTACCCCAAACTATTCTAATTCAACTGAAGCAGAGTTAAAAATACCTAATTTGAAACTCTCTGATATTAAAGATCTTCAGACTGAAGAAATAAAATGAGCTCAGAATTCATATTGCCTTACATTAGGACTGAGATGGATGCTGTCCTGTTCAGAAAACACATGGGCCTGAAGAAGATCAAAGGAAAGCAACCATGCTGGAATAGACTGGCAGTTCTGTGAGGAGACTGATTTTATGCACATGTGGTCCTGCAATATGTCCTCCGGAAAGTTCTCACTCAAAGCTCCATCTGTTAGCTTTCTGACCCCCAGAGGGCATTTTGGAACTCAGACAAGTTACCATAGTTATAGCACAATAACACTCTGAACTCTTTCCAGAGGAAAGTTTTCCAAAGGAGGGTAAGCACTGCCCTGACAAAGCATGTATGTGTTCTTGGATTGTACAGAGGCAACGCAGACAAAGTTAATGAAATAGCCAGGACCAGAATCCAAACCCTCTGCCTCCCAAACACATGCCCTACACAGGGAAACCTGAACACGCAGACATGGGTGGGAGCACAGAGCAAAGTGGTCTTCCTTGCCACTGGGCATGGAGGACTGTGGAGCTCTTCTTTCTCCTCAGTACAGCTTTGCAAAGGGAAGAACAACTGAGTCTGCAGCTCTATCTCAAACTCATCTGAAGAAACACAGAATAGGAGCCACTGACTAAGTCCCCTTTAGGATCTGACTCTGCATCATGAGTGAGGTTCCTCAGCACACACGTGGCTCTCTTGGGGGCTAATCCTCTGTTCACAGAGTCTACCACTGCACAGGGAAATTTAAGACACATATCAAACAGTTGATGCAACATTCCTCAGCTGCTACACAGAGGAAGAGGGATTAAGAGGTAGTAGAACAAAAAATTAAGAAGGCTGCAGGTATCAGCGGTTAAAACTTCACATGTCCAGTTCACTTCATCTCTGAGATCAAACATAAGGTAGAGCAAACCAAGGCATAGGTGCAACTACTCGATTCCAGCACACAAGTAATTCTGTGGGTGGGAAGACTTAACCACAAAGGCAAATGCACTAGAGGATTTTTTTTCTACATAAATCACATTTAACCACTCCCCCCCCCATAACACAGTTATAATTCTGTCAGGGGCTTATTTTTTTCTTTTCTCTCCCTAATGCCCACTTAATCCTATGAGTTTTTGCAGGAATTAAGCTGATAATTTATTTAGCAACGTTACCTCCCTCAGATTTACGCTAAAGCATTTATGTTAACAATAACCTCCATGAAATAGGTTGTTACCAGCAGTTAACCAGATTGTCACTTTGCTTTGGGCTGTTAATGGCCTAAGAAACTGGTCTTTGATTGCAGTAATAGCTAATTTTGAATGAATTTATTGCAATAATTACTGAGACTCAATGGTTTAATTTGCTGACATGATTGTTAGTTAAAATATATTTAAAATATAGGGAGAAACACAATAAAAGTGCAAGGAAAAACTACAAGCAGAACTGATGGTCTTGTGGCTGCAGGGTTTAATCTTTTGTGTCTGAAAAGGCCAATTATCAAGGAAGGAACAGGTTTCCCATCTGCTTTTTTTTTCATCCTGGTTTGTTTTAGGGATGAAAGCACGCAAGCAGGCAACAAGAGGTCAGTGCATGAAGGGAGAATTTCCAACTTCTCTCATATTTCAAGCTGCCTTTCTTTGCCCTTCCTTTATCCACTTCTTGTGGTATGCAGTGGTATCTCTGGCCTGTGAGTGAGACAAAGCCACTGTCCATACCAGTCACTTGGCTTTCCTTTGCCTGTACTCCCCTGGTCCACAATGAAATGCTGCACATTGATGGTGTGTCTGACTTTCTGCAGGGGGGTCACAGGGAAAGGTCACTCCCACATTAGCTTGGACCAAATGGCAGCAACTGAATGAAGCTGAAGTCATTGTCACAGATGTGAAGGCTGCCTCTGCCATGAAGGAACCCCAATGGACATTGCTGTGACTACCTAAGGGACTGACTATCATATGTTGCCAAGTACAGGTGCATCTTCAACTAAAGGTCAAATGAAAGGGAATAGGAAATTTTGGAAAACAGGTAGAAATGCTTGCCTCAGACTGACTTCAAGCATGCCTGCTAGATGATGGGCACGTTTCACTGGTATGACTCTGGTTTGAAATTCAGAATCACAGTTTGCATCACCAAATAACCCTCCTTGTTGCTACAAAGGTATTCAGCTGCACATACAATTAATGCTTAAATTAAAACTGCTCTGGCAAGCTAGTAAATATAAATAAATAATCATTTGCTGCAAGGCAGGCAGCTTACCTGACAAAAATCCAGACTCACAGCAGCATTTCAGGGTATTGCTACAAATTACTTGGACAAAACACTGAATCATCTATTCCTTCATTTGCTATAAAGTATCAGAAATAAGGAAAGTACAGTGGCAATAGTTTGAATAGTTATATTTTTAAATGTCAGGTCAGATTTAGGACAAGGCATCAGCCCCAGACTGCGGGGAAGGAAGAAACAGAGAGATAACGATGGCTTATGAAATGACTACATAATACAGACTCACTGTTTGGTTGTGCAAATGCCTTTTAAGTTCACAACCGACCATTTGAAATTTCTACACTTAAATCCTACATGTAGTCATAGAAACTTGTGGAAATTAGGCATGTAATTGCCCCTGTTAGGCACGTGACCCTTTAAAAATTAATTGTGCATTTTTGCTTGCTTTATTGAGCCCTTATATTTAAGGAAAGATTATGAGAGAAATGCCTAAACCACAGCAAGGCAGCCAATGGGAGCTGCAAAAGCACAGGTGTGACCTATCTTTCCCTGATTCCTCCAGACTCCTGCATGCCTCCAAATTCCCACCCAGAGATTGTGGTCTTTCTGTCAAAATACTTCTGCATCTATAAAAAAAGCCCAGTAAAATCTCAAATCTCTGAAGTCTGCCTTGGGGAACTTGGCTTGTTGGCAGAGGGATCGAGTTCTAATGGGAGAGACCTAAAGTTCCTACTGAGTGAGAACATCCACCTGGGACTTAACACCTTCTTAAGGGATGAAGATCATCATCACACCTGTAGCTGAATCACCCTCATTTCTCAAAGTCCTTATGTAGAGACCTAAGAGTTCTGAAAGAAAACTTACAACCTTTGGGAATAAAGGAGCAAATGGCAAAGCCTGTCTTTTAATCTTTTACCTCTGAAGTGTTATTTTCCCCCATGACCTTGAACAGTAGACTTTCTTCTGCCTACCCTTAAAATTTTACCTAGCCCTCTGGAGATCAGAACCACTCCTGACTGCTTAAAAATGATCTGGTGCTCTCCAGAAATTTGTTTTCACACAGTTCATCCAGCTCCCTGATCTTCTGGGAAATACATTGATCTATATTCAGTTGCACATCTCTGGGAGTTGAAAACCTGAATTATCAAAAAATATTGCATTTGTTTCAAGCAAACTCAGAAGACACTGATAACAAATGCAGTGTGATCCAAGTCTCAGTTACTGCAATGGAAAAGGAGTCAGAAAATTTTGTTTCAAAACTTGAGGCAGATGAGAGAAAAAAATAGCATATGGAAATAACTATTGATGGACACAATTATGTTTTAACAGAGAATACCGAAGGCTTGAAAGCTCTGAGGAATCAAATTAATGACCTGGAAAACAAGCTCAAATTAAGAAACATCAGGTTGGAGGTGGATCCTCAGGGCCCGCTGGCGACAAGAATAGAAAGATTTTTTTTAATGGATTGTGGAGGAGTTGGGCTTGGATAATCCTTGATTCCCTTTGTAATATACCTCTGCTCACTGTATTTCTAGCAATGACAATCAGGCAACACCCATCATGATGTTCATCGAATGTGCAACATGTTACAGATCACATTGTAACTTTCAACTCGTCTCCCTGTTCCAGACTCCAACTCTGATTTTCTCAGTGGCAGAATGAGGGGTTAAATCAAGGACTGAAGTTACTACACAATTATACCAGTATAAATAAAATGATGCTCAACTTTCTTTAAGGATTTTAAAATCAGTGTGCTATTTCATAAATGATTTTTGAACTTTATCTAAATTTAACTACTACTACCCTCAAATTATTTCCAGAAGCACATTGTCATTTTGATTCTTTGCTTGTCTTAGCGTAAAGCAGACACAAGTACCTCATCTAAAAATCATAAAAGCACAAAATTGGTTACAGAAGGGAATTGGACTCTGGTTATTAACAGAATGTTATTCTTGTGACTATGATCAGAATAATTATTTATGGTTTACCTGTTTGCTCAAGCATTATAAACATCTAAGACAGTACAAAAGACACAAACTTATTAGATGGTATGTCTGCTGTGGTGGTGTGCACCTGCAGTTTATTATGTTTGTCATGTTGTTTCTGTACAGTTCTGTAACCCCTTATTTATCCCTAAATGGACTGCTCGGTCATCCCCCTTTTCTTTCCCAAACAATTGTACAGTCCTGTTCTGCATCCTCCTCCTAATTATCCTTAACCCTTCCCCTGGTCCAAAGTTATTCCATCCCAAAACCATCTTTGTGTCCTGACTCCGTCTCCCCTTCCAGAACTTGCCATGTCAGTCCTGCTTACTCGACAGCTAATAGGTTTGAGTTGCAGGCCACTGGCTTCTCTATGATGTAACCCCTTCCTAAACCCTCCTTACCTTAAAGTTCATAGGTCCTTTCCCACTCTCCTCCCCTAATTTTGTCCCCATATTTAAACCCCTGCACAAAGCTAGCAAATGCTCTCTGTGGTTGGCTTTTCCAGGGGTCAGTTTCCCCAATAAACTGTTTTCCTGTTTTCTAACCACAAAGAGTCGCTCTTAATCCCTTGCCCTCCAATAGCTGCGCCCAGAACACCAAAGGCAAAGAGGTTGAGGAGAAGGCACTTTTTCTCTGAACCTCAGCTGCCTCTGAACTGGTCACCTCCCAGTGAGAGACCTTGAGTTCTAGGGCAGCCCCTCAGCCGGATGGCTGGAGCTGGTCAGGGCTGAAGAGGAGTTTTGGGTGCTCCCCCTGGGGCAGGCACAGCAGCAGTCTGCTGAAATACAAAGCACGTATGTCTGAAACATTTAGGATGGTCACTCCTGGCATTTCTGTATACACAGTTAAAAGAATAAGAGCCGCTTAACAGAATGGCAAAGTCACTATTTCATTCAATAAAACTGAGAAATGTCTCCTATGAAAACGATTTAAAAAAATAAATTCCAGGCAATCAAATAAATCCCACTTTTAGTGGCATTCTATGTACACAAAGGTTAAAGATGATGGAGGAAAGAAAGAACATTGAGAGAATGCAGTGTGGGGGTTGAAGAGTACACCAGGATTGTGGCAGTATCCTGAATTCCTGTAGTCCATTGGAAGAATGTCATGCAAACCCATGTGGATTCTGTTCCCGACGGATGGGAATACCAATGCTGTGTCACTTATGCTTATGGGTTGTAAATCCCATCTGATTCTACAGCAAAGACATTTATAGAACAGTACTGTGAAATCCCTCACGAATGTTATGTCAAAAAAGCAGAACTTACTCTTTAGTGCTGGTTATTCTGTGGTTCGGTATTGGTGAGATACAAGGTGGGAGCAGGCAGGAAGCTGGAGGCTCTTCCAAGCGCTGCTTCTTGCTTTCAACAAAGGTATCCAGACCTTCTGTCTGCTTTAATAAAAAAGATAAATAAAAGCATAAAATATCCAGCATTTATGCACAACTTCACTGGCCATTAAGAGGATCTTAGGAATCTCAGCGAATTTTCTTTATAGTAGCAGCAGTTAAAATGCTGGTCTAAGAGAAGTGAAAGTCACCTGAAATCAGGGCTAAATGTGCTCCAAACGCGACACGAGGTTATATAACAAGTGACACAGCAGATAATTAGGAAGCAAAATATCTCGTGTGCTAAAATTATCTTCTGTAGCGCACTGGAATTTAATTAATAATTCAGATGAAATGACTAGATAGCACCAAACCTTACTCAAGTAAATAGCTTTTATTCATTGACCTAATAGAAGTTGATGGGAAAACTTCCCTGAGTAAGTATTCCTCACAGGACTGTGAGTACAGGACTGAGCTGGGGTAGTCATTAACAGTAACAGCTCGTTTAAAATTTGCTTTGGAAGACTCCCTGATGCATGACTTTTGTGCCTGAACTAGGATGATACAAGCAAAGCTGATTACTGCTCTGTCACTGGAACCTTCATATCAGCCTTCAAGCCCACTAGTAGATGGCTAAAATAAATCTTTTAATAGCATGATTTAGAAACACAAATCAGTCTTTCCCTACCCTGCTTTAACTGTTGATATACCCCCAAGTCATCCTAATTGGCATGTTTCCTCTTGGGTAGAAGTGAACAATCATACTGCAAATGAAAGGGCTGATTCAGAGCCCCAGCTTATATGTTTGCACAGGCCCAGAGCAAGATTCTGCATTTTCTTACTTTCTGATTCCAAGTCCCAGTTAATGAAATTATCAGGTTACACCTTTTATATAACCCTTTTTTGTTTTCTTTGGGAGCCCTCAGTTAAGTTGTCAATATTACACTTGTGTTTCAGTCAAGATTCCTTCTCCATCACACAGACACTCCATCAAGTTAACTAGCAAGGATTTTTTTGTATAGTTAATATGCACCTTGGTGTACTTATACATACACATAAGCACGGACATTTATACATCCCTCTCCTTTTCTCCTTCCTTCTTACATCTCTGCCTTTAGTGTACAGCTAGAACATAAACTGAATAAAAACCTGCTGAGTTTACTCATGTGATTATTTCCACTTAATTCAACAGGGAAGGAGCCAGTGCAGTGACTCATGTAGGCAGGGGAGCAGACCCTGTGTCTGCCTGGCACCATCCCTCTTTGTCTTGTATTAACTCTCTCCTAGCACTGGACTGCTCAAACTCAGGATTTCAGGATGAGAAGTCCACTAGAACAGACAGCTGAAGTCACATTCACAATGATTTATAAAATTCGGGGTATGAAAAAAATATGCTGTGATGACTTCTTATAGGTAGAGCAGAGCACAAGCACTTCAGCTGGGAAAACTGACTACAAAAATTCATTCATGATCTAAAACTTCAGTTTCTTTTCTGAAAACACATTTAGTTTGAAGTACAATGTCATATCCCACAAGATAGGATCCCCCTGGGCATAAATAACATGCAACACATGATAAAACATAATGCCTTCAGTCAAAATATATTTGCTTTTTCAGGTAGCTGCGCAGAGAAAGCAGCTAGTTAGGCAAATTATATTTCTATGAATCACATTTGTTCATATCACAAAACAATATAAAACTGAATTCACCAGGAGCATAAGCAAGCACCATTCTATTGAATTTGATGAAGCCATGTCTGTTTAAGCCAGTGGTAAAATGCCTTAATCCTAATTCATAATGTCTTCCAAACAGAAGTCATCTTTTCTATGGCTGAACCTGTACTAATAAGAACTCACCATTTGGATCTTTCTGCAGATTACAGAACACTGGAAATTAATAGGTTAGTGAGCAAATACAGTGAAAAAGCTTGTAAGACAAATCCAAAACAGTACATTGCTTATTGATTTTGTCAGCTAGGGTTTGCTTTTTACTGGTTTCTGATGTCTATTCGTAGTGCCCTTGTAAGTGTCTGTCCTTTGTAAAACCAATAAAGCCTCAGTGCTCTGATGCCTCCCTACAGCCCAGCTGCAGATGCACTGAGGAATCACTGGATGTGGTCCTGACCTCAAAGGTGTTTGGAAACTCAATGTTTTCCTTTAAATGATGAAAACACTTACCTTGTGTTTCCTTTTGGATTTTGTGGAGGGTTTTTCAGCTGCTGGGGTAGGGGACTCTCGAGATGGTCGCCTGTGTTTCACATTTGCCTCTCTTGGTTCACTTTTCACAGACGTGGTCTCAAAAGGCTCCTGTCCAGGTATCCTAGAGAGTAAACTAAGGTCTATTTTCACCCACAGAGATTTGAGTTCTTCATATTCTCTTAGTGGGGACAGAAGTTCATTTTGTACGATTGGGATAGGAGAGAAGAGCTGCTCCTCCAGGTCATTGCTGGTCTGGTCAATGGATGTGTTGCTGCCATTACTAGTTAAACTACTTACACTGAGGATGTTACTGCCAGAGTCCTTCACCTTGACACTACTGCCAGACCCAGTGCAGGCTGGCAACACTTTAGCCTGCAAGCTCTCCTCCTGGTCTGTGTTTGAGTCAGAAGTAGAAGAATCCGTTTCAATGAATTCCCGGGACTTAGGGACAATTTTGCTGGGGCCTCTGTACTTTTTCTTCTCCGAAGTGAGACCTGTGCTAGTTCGTGGTTCTTTCCTTGGAGCGGTCTTCCCAACTGCTGCTTTAGTTCGAACCTTTGGCTGCTCGGGGGGTTCCTGTGTGTCTTTTTCTTTGGGAGTGTTGCTGGTATTATTTGGTTTGGGCCAGTTATACTCTTCTACACTGGAAGTCCTTTCTACCTTTTTGGGTTGCTTTTTCCCAGTAGTCCTTTGTGAAGTTGGCTCATTATGAGCTGGTGACTTCTGCTTGGAGCTTTTTGCCTCTGGGGTTTTCTGGGCAACCCGCGGTTTGGCTTTCTCTCGGATGGGACTAAGGATCGCCCGGTCTTTGGAATCAGTCGGGGGCAGGCTGCTGTTGAGCTTCCCTTTGTTTGGCCCTTCGACCTGCTGGTTGCTCTGGACCTGGGAGCTGGTTTCACTGTGGGGCTCATTTTGATTGTTGATGATAGTCTTGTTGTGGGGGTTCACTTTATTTAGCCATTTATCCAGCTGCCATTTGTTTGTTGAGGGGGGTTCGGGCTGCAGGTTGAAGAATAACAAGGAACAAGTCTCAGACAGAAGCATGCTTTTCCCTTTAAAAGAGAACTTTTTCAACATACCCTTTTATTTCAGACAGCTAGTCGTGATTGCTAGTTTTATGGGAGTATTTATGGAGTATTTATGGTTAATTAGGCTTCCTTATCTGGTTTACAATGTGGCCCTGGAGAAATTTAATACAACTAAAAAGTTTAGCTAGTCCCTGAAGACATAGTTTTGTCATGTTGCCTTTCCTTAGTCCCCGCTGAATACTGTGTCAATAAAATCTTCTCTAGCTACTGGCGAAAATCTAAATATTTCTTTAAAGCAATTCAAAAGTAGGCCAGAAAGATTCTTCCAAAAGCTAGAATGTGTATGTGAGTCATACATGTGAAACTGTAAAGGGAAAAAAACCCCACCAACAGCATCAAACAGCACAGAGCTCCAACATTTTCCTAACAGGGAACAGGATTTTGCTGCCCTCCCTGCCTCCCACTCTGAGCCCCCACTGGGGAGGAGCTGAATGTGGCTTTACCTCTGGTGTGGCACTGCGTGACTCCTCGTTGCACTCGCTGTCACTGGAGCTGCTCTCGCTGTCGGAGTCAGACTCAGAGCTGCTCTCAGACTCACTGGAGCTCCCGGAGCCGCCACTGGAATGGGCCAAGCCGGTGGCGTGTGCTGCTGGCACTGGCAGGCTGCTGCAGGGAGAAGATCCACTCTTAGCATGCTCTTGTCTTTTTTAAAGTGTTGTCTTGGGGGAGCCCCCCAGTGAACCCTGTTCACACCGACTGTCCTCAGTGTCACCTCCCTCTCCTGCCATACAGACCGATCAGAGTTCCAAGGGCTGTGCCACCATGGAGCCACCAAAGGAGCTGGTTGGGTTGGTGAGTCATGGGACACACTGATAATGTTAATAACATTACCATCATCATCTCCCTCAAGTAAGAAACACTTCAGTGTCACAAGCCTGGGTTTATTAGGCCAATGACAGCAAAAACTAACAATCATACCTAAATAATTCATTAATGGAATCATGGTTTCTTCATTTTTTGCAGTTAATCTATAATTTATGATCAAAGGAAGGACATCAGGCAACTAATATTGGACAGAGCATTTTAAAAATTAATTTTAATGAATACTTTTACACTGCAGTGTACAAAAAGTACACATTTTTGACAAGTCTCCAGGGACTGCCCAAGAATTTCTTATTTATAGCTTTTTGCCTCTCATGTTTATGATAATGCAGTGAGAAAATAGCATTCCTGCTGAAAATAAGCTTCTCTGTGAAATCTATTTTTCTGTGTGTTCAACTGTCCTCCAAGATGTATTTATTAGCAGTGCACTGGGTGTCATTGTTTTTCCTCAGCATTTACTTCTAATCTGAGAGGTTGGATGACTCCAGATTTTAGCACTACAGAATTCTGCCAGTCTGTGTCTTTATAAACTCATCTTTAATTTCAACTTTTTTGTCAGGGAGATAACCATAAGGTTTTATGTCTCTTCAGCTGATCTATACAGAGACTTTTTGATGATTGATTTTAAATTTGTGAAGCTGACAAAGCAAAGTGTTTGAAAATTGACATCACTTGCTACTAGTCCTTTATGGTTATTCAATACTTTGCCTTAATATATCATACACTGTGTGTGTCCCATATCGAGTGATCCAGAGACGCCTGGAAGTTACAATACTTTGCCTCTGTTTCTGCTATCTGCTTGTTCACTTTCCTCCAAGAAGGTATGTGCTTCTCCTTCTCTTTTCAAACCAAAATGCTCTATGCATCAAGATGCCTTTTTAAAAAGCACAGTAACTGAGAAACCGGAAGTAGGAAAAGCCGGAACAAACTGATGTGTGACCCTGCTCTGCTACAGCCTTTACAAGTATTGCCATTGAATCTGTGAGAATAATAGATGGTCTTTAATTTTTCTCCTACACTAAGGTACTTTCTCTCTCCCTCCTTGTTGGTAAACCTATCGCTTACACCGCGGTTGGTAACAGAACTGTCTCTTTGAGCCCCCCAATGGCCCTGCAGTGCCCATTGACAAAACAGCTTGGTGCTTTAGGGTGCATTAATGAAACAAAATTACTCACTTGGGTAATTGCTACAGATCACTAACTTTGTTGCTCATTAAGTCCATGTACTTTTTTTTTTTAATTTGTCTAGAGGCTCCTCACTCAACTGACTCAAGTAGAGCTACTCAGAAAATTTCAACCAGAAGGAATAGTTAATTCAAAGAACAGACGATTAAAAAAGATGGGCATTTCCAAAAGTATTATGGAAAACTAAATATTGATGAATTAAAATGGGTTTTGCATTTTGTATTTAATGTTATTATTTTTGGAAACCATTTGTGCACTTGTAATTCTTCCTTTATCCCTCTTTTTCAGTGAAGCTCAAGAAAGGGAAACACATTTTACACCTTTTTTTTTTTTTTTTTTTTTTAGTAAACAAGGAAGACTGGAGAAAAAGGGAACTCGTTTGTACGGGAGTTTGCCTTTCAATTCAATATATTGTAATTTTGGTCTTACATTTTCCATTTGGAAAATGCTAATAGTAGATGAAAACTGAGCTTTCCTATTCATTACAAATATTTCCAAGAAGAATACAAAAAAAATTACAAAACACTACAAGGAGTCCCAAACTCAGGAGGCAAATATGACAATTCCATTCTAGAACACCAAAATGAAGCGTCAGCCTTGAAAAATGTGCTACTTATGGGATTATCAGGAAACTTAAGTAGCAATTTAGAGAACTTTTCCCCTTAATCTGAGATCTTTTCTCTTTCTGCTTTGACCCCAAAATGGAAGTGAACATGACAATACTAATGTTTCATCATTGCTTGAAACCTCCTGTTCCTACAGCCAAAGCAGTGAGAGGGCTGTGGAGGCAAAGAGATGTTCAGTCCCCTGCAGCCTCTCCAGAGCTCTGTGCAGGCACTGAGCTGCCTGGCACATGCTGGACCTGCAGAGAGCAGTGGGGATCAGCCATGTCCCCTGCAGTCACTGCCTGCAGGGAATTCATGCACCTCTGCAGCAGGGCACACAAACCTGCACCAGACTCCTGCAGGGACAAAGCTTCCCTGCCTGGAATGGTTTGTGCCCAGGCAACCTCCACACAGACTGGCTGCACGCACATCTGTGCACATCTGCCTAAGAAAGTGCTCTGTTGTGGGAGCTGGCAAGTCTGCTCTCATTAAGGTAGCTGGTGTAAAGAATAACACCTCTTACATAGATCAAAGAAGGAAAAGGCAGTGTCCCAGCAGCTAAGGCCAGACCTTTCCAGCCTTGAAACACAACTTACATCTCTTAGCACTCTGGAACTGACACTGTAGATGGGATGAGCCTACAAAACAACCAGAGTTGTACTGTAGTAGACTGCAATTGTCTGATAAAGAACTCAAAGGGCAAGAACAAAACCATGGAAATAGATGGCAGCTCCAACCTGGCCCTATTTTCTTTCTTTCTGCACACCAGCCTCAGAAAGAGTTAGCATATGCCAAACATTACTGAATAACACAGCTCACAGCAAGCTTGCAGGAACCAGACAGGCTCAAAATAACGTTTTTCATACAAAATACAATGAGGTCATATTTGTCTTTCATCTGGGATAATAAAATTATGCCTTGGCTACACTTGGCAGTTTCATGCTGAAGGCATCATTGCTGATCCTCATTACTGAAGTAGAAGCATTCATTTTCATCATGTAGTTTGGGTTGAGAGCAACTGTGTATGCTTTGCAAAACAATCAGATAAAACCCAAAATGCCTTTCCTAGCATCTCACCATACTAAAGATAGAGAGATCTTGCACAACAGCTCTAACAATCAACTTCTTATAATGTTGTTCAGCACAGAAGGAAAAAATATGTAGACCTTTCATACACAAGTGCATGGAAAAAAAAATATTTACTTCCAATAAAGTGAATTTAGTGGAGATTCTGGATTGCCTTCTGTGGTTTTTTCCTTTAAATAAAATGTACCTCTTAGTTCAAAAAACAGGTTGGTTTGCACTCTTCCCAAAGACTTCTTCAGCTTTAAAGTTCAATCATGCTTTAAAAGATGTTGGGCTAGATTCTGCAAACATGCATTCAAAGAGCTGTTATATAAATAACTGAGCTTCTTCACATAGGTATCAACTACATGAATTGGGGGTTGCCTCTCAAAGAGACTTTCAAAGCAAGCTTTGTTATGTTGCTAAGATCCAGATAAGGAATGCCAGTCCAGACAAGGTTTAAAATGGATTTAAAGCATTTTACCATCACACACAAGTCCTCAAAGTGACTAAAGGGGGCAGGAAGAACTGGTATTTGAAACTCTTGAATTTTTATTTCCCAGCAGGAAACATGCACTCATATTGTTCCTCAGTGTTTGGGTGGACAATGTTTTTATTTCATGTGAACTGAAAAAAAAATTAATAAAAACAATGCTGCACAATGGAACACAGCATTGTTTGGGTAAATAACACTTAGAAGAAAGCCAGTTCATTATTATCACTTGAGATTGGAGGCCCCTACTGAGACCAGTGACCCGCTGTGCTGCGATCTGTGTAAATACATGATGAGACACAGTCCTTGAGCCAAAGAGCTTGCAATCCAAACACACAAAGCAAATATCAGAGGTATAACAGTCATACTCAGTGAAGGCCTGTCACATTCTCTAAGTGCAAGGCCTTTCTGCAGTTAATAGAAACATCAGTTCTGCTCCCTTTTAAGTTTGTTCTCCTTGTTTTCCAAGCCCTGTGCTCAGCACTCGGGCCGAATCCTGCAGGGCAGTCGGATGTGCCCTGCCCTGACCCAGAGCCCATGGCTGGAAGCAAAGATATACACGTGACTCAGCAGCAAGGGCCCCACCACTCCTGCCAGATGGATCAGTGGCTGCTCATCCCTCTCCCAAGGAGCTTCTCCTGTGCCATGGAGAAGACAGTCACTGGAGTGACCCCCATACCACAGGTGGGAGGGGAACCAGATCTCCATCTTTTGCAAAGTTAATCATGAGAATGTCTCTAGTTGCCTGCACATTGGTGATCTGGTCTCCTTTTTGCTATCCCATGATGAAGCAGACAGAAGAGACCTGCTCATCTGGAAGGAATTTTGAAGGAAGCTCTTTTGCAGCACTTTCACCCATCTCCTTTCTTCTGCTTTTGCAGCACACAGCACTTCCCCTGTCCCTTGCTGCTTGGCAGCATGATTGTGCACAGCACGGACACAAAGTATGACATAAGAAATGCCTTGAACGAGGGGATAAACACCAGTATCACCAGTAGCCACCAGTGGTTTTCAGCCCTTGTTGAGCTCAAACTTAACTATAGAGCAGTGGAGACTTTCAGGTGTGTGGCTGCTGTTGGCTCCTGGTGAGGAACTGCATCGAGTTCATCACACACCAACCAGCTTTCTTTCACTGCAGTTCACTGGTATGAGTGATCTGCCTAAATTTAAACGTCACCCTGCAGCTTGTCTGGTTTTTAATTCATGGATTATTTTTCCAAAGCCAATTAAGGCAGATATGGCATTATTATGTGTCTGGATTATTATGTTGCATAGAGAACTGAAGGCCTGATATGTGGTTTAAACTTCTTTTGTTCTTGTTGTCATCCAGACAATTATATTGTTTTCAACATATCATTTACTCTACTTTTGTAATAAATGATCTTCAAGATGAAACCTGGTAGCTACAACAAAGATTATGCGAAATACTCAAATTCGTTAACCACTAATAAGAAAAATAATAAACTTTTAACGTTGTACATACAGATGTAAAAAAGTTGGATAATTCAGACTACAGCAGTAAAACTCATCAAGGAACAAAAATTCCTAACAAGTCCTTAGCTATCTCCCTGAATCTTTTACCAATTAGATGTAGTCATGTTAATTGCTGTGAAGAGAATTTGGCAAATAGATGGTGCCCTTCAACAATAGGTTTATTCATTCCAACCCTTCTTTTTTAGGGTAACGATGAATTGGCCACTTGTTCTACTGCTCTATCCAGAAATCAAAATGTAAACTTAGAGAAAGCAGAGCATTGCTGGGTAGTGGGAAATTGTAGATGGGAACTGACCAGTGAGTCAACAGTATATCAATGCTGGCAATGTATTTCCATTAGAAGCAGCACCTTACAAAGAATGCTTTACAGCACAGGCTTATATTTAGGGAAAATTCAACCAATGAAATCTGGAAAGGCCAAGGTCTATGCTGGAAAAATGACTACAGACTTGACAGAGTGGTTGATCTTCCTGTTAAGGCACTGGATTGGAACTTGGATGAATTTTGCTTTGTGTCTGAGAAGAAAATACATCTGTGCATCAGTTCCTGCTGAGTAAAAGAGAGACTATGTGGCCTATCCTTAATCTGGCCTGTCTATTTAAGATGCAAATTCGTGAGAACAAAGACTCTTATTGCACAGGGCACTGAAAATTGGACACCCAGCTCTGAGTAAGACTTTTGTGCACTCAACCACACTGCAGCATCTACCAGCAACTCATTCTTGCAGAGAATGTTGTTCTCCCACTCACTATGCTTTATTTGAAGAGACAGAGGAACAAACCCTCTCCAGCTGTTCAGAAGCTGTCCCAGTCTCTCCTTTGGAGTCTATGTCTACAGAAAAACTGTGAACCTGATGGCCATTACTAGGCTTACTGAATTCTGCTTCATTATTCTAGCAGATAATAACAGAGCAGCACCTAGCAGATTAATATTTAGTGTCAGAATTTAATACCATAACTGTTCAATAATGAAGTTTTATTTCTCTTCTATTCTTACACCATTATCAGGAAGCAATATTCTCTTTTAATTTGAAAGGGAGCTGCAAGGGAGCTGCCCTTTTTTTATAACAAATTGTTCATATCTTTATCTTCAAACTTATATATGACTGCCATTAGATTGCTTTTTAAAGAAAAGGATTGCTCTGAAAAATTTGTTCACTGCCTTTCCATTGGTTAGCATTAAATTATTTATCATCAGGCTGGTAGGATTCAAATCTAAACTTTCAAAGATTGGGTTGACACAGGAACTGAAAACCTGTTCCACAGCTTTTAAAATATTAATCAGCAACCCAGGTCAATGAAATGAAATAAAGTGTGGAAATTTTTACTTCAGCTAACATTAGCATGTGTAGCAAGACATCACTTATGATGCCTCTCTCATGTCAAAACACATGGAAGGGGAAAAACTCTTTAATATGTTATTCAGGATGTGGCAGCTGATCTGCCTGTATCAATCCTGAACACTGTAATGCAAATAGAAGTACTGATTTATTTTGAGGGGGAGGGTAATTTACAAGATATTGTATGTAAAAAGCCACGGTCTCATTTTACTGTGTTCAAAAGTAATGTTTTAATCAAAGACTGTTTATAACAAGGTTGATAGAGTTACTGAAACAGATTTTTTTCATATACATATAACCCTTTTATGCTTCCAGCTTTAAGGACCATAAAAAAGGATAGTAAAGATGAAAGAAATAAAAAGAATGACAGAGCTAACTCCTATGAGCCACAATCTATGTCAAAGCAGAACTAAAGTGATTGACAGCTTGCATTAGTAATGAATAGAGTGGGGAAAAGCTGCCAAGAATCTGTAAGAAGGTCAAAGCCTTCCAATAAAGAATTACATTAGCCACAAATCCTAGGTGGAACTGTGTATATATGCCTGCAATGTGACTTTAACCATGGCACTGTTTCTACTGTCCTATTCTGACTCCTCTTCAGATTTTATTCCTGGGCTTCACTAAGTTCTGACTCTTTGTCACACCTGTGATAAAGAACAGGTGTAACACATCAAACTGCCTGTGACATTATAAAAAAAAAACACAAGAGGAGGAATTTTAATAGCACATCCCTAACGGTGCACATAAAAAACTTTCTGAACTATTGGTATGGAAATTGTTCCCCCTCCAATATCACAACACTGTTATATACACTTGACACGGAAGAGAAGGGGATTTTGCATATTAAAAGCAATATTGTATCTGTGATTTGTGCATGAATCACCCTGCTCACCTCGGAGTTTAGAAACAATTTTGTGAGTATCATATTATTCAGGGGATGCAATGTATGTAGGCTTTTTGATGTACAATATTTTAGTGAATGGATTCAAGTGTCAGAGAGCATTATTTGTACTGTGCCCTGATGTGCTACTGTTTGCCTGGCATCTGGAAGAACAAGAATACTCCCTCTTACTGTGAGACTCCAAAGGGCCTCATTCGATGTAAATGGAACCATTTTATTACATCAATAGAGCCCCACTGAATCAAACCAGATATGAGGATTGATACATAGAAACTTCTTTATTTTCCACAAAGGAAATGTTGGAATACTGCATTTTTCAGTAAAATTTGTGAATCTTCTGTGAAAGTGTAGAAGTATATATTCACCCCTCTACTGCTCATAATTTCAAGTTAACATAAAATGTTTTATAATGAGTCAGTTATTTAAACTTTGATTTAATTTACTGCAGCAGAAAGTCCAAGTGTGGTCACGAAAAAAAATATCCAAAGTGAATACCTAAGAGCAAAGTATTGTCTTTTTTCTCATTCATGTATGTCAGAAACTTCTCACATAACATTGTAAATGAACTACTCTACCTTGCTTGTTCTAACTCAGTTCTGCTTCAGTTGTAACTGCAAACATTATCCAGCTTACAGAACCCAGTGGGAAGATAACTGGGAGCTATGGGACCAAATCACACTGGTGCAGATGGATCCATATTACACCTCCAACTCTTCAACATTTCCAGTCTCATCTGTTATCTAGGAAAGCTAATTTTACTGTCCTGAGCAACCAAGCCATCAGAAAACATTAGAAAGTTGGAATTTTTTTTCTTTCTTGATGTGAAACAACACCTCTGAGCTTGAAAGGGTGCCAAAAGGCATATCCTGATTTTCCAGAGCTTTACAGCACACACACAGTCATTTACACCTGTGCACTGCACAAGTGTCCTAACATGAGCTCAGGAAAATGTTGGAGGATTTCCTCTCTAAGGGAATCCCTTGAGAGCAGATCAGCAGTATCATCAGTATCAGACCAGAGCAAAAGAGAGGAATTTGGAACATGAGTTTCTGGAAGCCAGAGGGAAAAAAAGGCCTGTTGCAGGCTGTTAAAGGCATCTCTATTTAGAAAAGACCCAAGATTGCTCCAACTGTGGCTATTGTCAGGATCACTATGAGTAAAACAAGCAATACAGAAAGGGCAGAGATAAAAAAAATGAGTGCAATCGGCATAAATTGGGTAATATTCTACTAAATGAGCTCAGCTGCTCACAAACTGGTAGCAATCTCCATGCATTATCCACCATACAAAGCATGAAACAGCAGGATTGGTGCTGGAGGCATGGTGTGGCTCACAGACATGGACTCAAATGACTAAGGCACAAAAAATCCACCTCTGTGGAGGTGACTCCTGCACCTTTGTAAAGAATGACAACCCTGTGGTTACAGAACCAGCCTGACTCTTCAGAATACTGGTGTGATTTGTGTGTCTCTCTGGGGTTCAATGGGCAAAATTACTGAATTCCTGGCAGTTCTTCCCTGTTATTAATACATAGAGTATTGTGAGACTCCGAGCATATTTATGTTCATCAGATTTAAGTTGTAATAGCAGGAGCTACAGAATTACACAGACAGTAATGAAAACCACAAGTAGACACTCTGTTTCACTGCTACTGCCATAATAGTAAAAAGGAATCATCATTATTAATAATGGGCAATTACTCTGAAATAGTTTTTAAAGAAGTATTCCTAAAGGCACATGATGAATTTATGGCAAGTCACCAGAGCCTTTCATGGATATAAAGATGTACTTCAGCACACATGACTTGTTTTTTGAACAAGGAAAAAGCTGTCTAGTAAAATATCAATAAAGCTAAACGCTGAAACATAGGTGTCTTCCTCACAATTTATTTTAAAATGGGTTAAAAAGCTCCAATTGGAGTGAAAATCTAGAACTTCTGTATATTTCTGTCTACTATGATCTCCTTTTAATGGTGTTGATTTTTGTCAGTTACATAATAAATTGCTTTATAGATTTAAAAAAAGATATCAAATGTACTTAGGATTAAATATCATCTTGATGGCTCTTATGTTAAGAACCAAACTACATCTTTAAGCAGCATTCACCCTTAATTATGACATAAGTAGGCATTAAGAAAAAAGGTGTTTCTCTGAGTGATAAATGGACCTGAATATCCTTCACAACATTCACTATAAATCACAAAAGACCATTAATAAACAGTCAGAAAAAAAGACAGTTGATACAAGTATCTGCTCTCATACTTTGCCTAATACTATCACTGTCATGTTTAAACCTGACATCTTAAATCTTCAACATGAAAACCCTTTAAGTCAAAAGACTCATCTATTTTAAACAGAATTTTCTATGCTTGTTATTGTGAATGACAGCAAAAGGAAACAGAGAATCTTTAATTCTGTAATCTTATCTGCCTGAAAATCTTTCCTTTCAGCCTTTTCCATCAACCCCAAAAGGAAGGTCCTATTAACTTCCACACCTGGGATCTTGTGGGCAAACAGAGTTCCGTGTCTTCCAGAGGGTGCTGGTAGTGCTCAGCACCACTTGACTCTGCGGGACTCAAGTCAAAACTTTGCAAACAGAGATTGCACTACCTGTGTGCAGGCTGGGGACAAGTTTGGAGCCAGCTTTCATTTAAACATGAAAGAGTAACTGGGATGACCAGAAGTAACAATGGATGCCTTCCTGAAGTGTCACACTGCCTGCTTTCTTAGCTGAAAGGCTGAGAGAAACTGGGATGCCTGGCAAAGGCAGTTAACATCTGCCTTGGAATGTACAAACATTGTATTGCCCAAGAGGGCTTCGGGAAAACAGAGGTGGAGTCACCATAAACCTGAGCATAAAGTGGGTTTTGTCAATGAGGTGCTGAAAAAAGCAACCTTTCAGTGTGGACAAAATAATTTAGATCTTTAGGATTAGTTAAATTATTTCTTCTTAAAAACCTTACATCTAAGAAGGTTTCATTCTGAACATTTATGTTCCTGGGTGACCAGAAATGAATTTTTCAGCATTACTACCATCCATTTTGCTCAGACTGATGAAGGGTTATTGTATCAACAATGATCTGTGGAAGGCCTGCCAACAAGCAGAGGTCAGGAGGGCCCAAACCTCTCATGGATACAGAGGTAAATAGGCAAAGTTTGCTCTCTCTTGAACTTTTTATTGTTTTCTACTTCCTAATCGTTCCTTTACTAAGGTGCAAATGTGTTCTTCACACATCTGCCCAGACCAGATCCTAAGGCTATAGTGTGCCATGGTGGTTACTGATCACATGAGACCTCTTGCTTGCTAATGACAAAAGTCAGTAGCGAGATGTCACTCTACTAGCAGAGAATTAGTAACTTATTTTCTGCATTAGACTTAATAAAACCCCACCCTCTCTGATTTTGCCTGTAATAATTGGGGTAACCACAGACAATAAAGCTCTGTTGATGAAGGACAGAGCTCCAAAGCCAGGCCCTGCAGTAGATGGTAACACAGATGGTCCAAGAGGTTGAGCAGGACCGACTGCTTTGGGAGCAGGGTCCAAGGTGAACATCACCAGTGCCTGCAGCCCTGATAATATGCAGAGAGAGACACTCTGTCCCAGACTTAAAAGGCTCACCCTGAATTTCAGATCAGTACTAAGCTGGATCCTGCTCAGTAATAACTCTGCTTTTTTTGCAGAGCAAAACCTACAAGGCCAGTCAGTAAATTCAGATGATGCCTTCAAAACCCTGGAACAGTTTAGCATCTGTTCAACACTTTGTTTCCTCCTTTCCTTTTATAGGTGAAGCAACATCCCTAAATGTTCTTGTAAGTGAGTAGTGCAGAGGCTGCTGAGAGAAAACATAGTGTGGCAGCATGTTCCTCCCACCACACTCAGTCAGGCTGGATTCCTGCACCAACAGACTGTCAATGGCAGTTTGACATGGGCAGAGTTTTGAAGCTGAAAGCTCTACTTGCTAGTTTTGAAGTGAAGAGGCTGCTATTTTTGAATCTGAATTCATACAACATCACTTATCATCTAGGTTACAGATGGACTCAGGATCCCACACTTGGCTCCAGAGTATAGATAACTCACACTGCATATCTGGGGTTTGGGTTCAAGCCCATCTTGAATATAAATTTAGAATGAAAGAAATACATGCAAATACCAGGCATATTATAAGACACTGCCAGCTGTTTTCTTCCACTTACAAGACCATTTCTGAGAAAGCAAAGTGTTTTTTTTAAGTATAGGGTGGAATATGGGAGTGATGACAAGCTGGTATCCCTGAGTTCAATGTGAACCTGACCTCATTCTCACGTTTAGGGTGCCTCTTGTTCCTGACACATGCCTTCCTAGGCCTCTCAGGCTACATTCTTTATTAAGTTTGTTGAGAAATGGAACAGTGTGCTCACAACCTTTTTTTGGATCTCTCCTTGAAAAATATCTGTGTTCTATCTGTGCTTTAATGACAGCCCACTGCTTATTTTCCAAGAAAATCCATGCCAGAAGTCCGGATAACATTTAACTCACAGGCTGGTATACGCAGAGCTGGCCTTGCAGGTCATGTTCCCAACTGAGTAATGAACTCATTATATTATCCCTGGCAAGTCTTGCAGGTTGGAATTTTCAAACAAAAGCAAACAAAATCTACTTTTGTTTTGTGATTTGATTATTTTTTAATGCTACAGCTTATTCATTTTGGTTTATTAATTTGTTGGTCCAATGGTTTTTATGTGCTGCAATTCAGAATAGGTCTCTCTCTAGTATCATGTTTTATATAGATATGGGAAATGAAATGTAAGTCTGATACAATTATGGTTGTATGCCATGCAAGACAATACCGTAAACATGACGACAGCCTGGAAAGCTGCTTAGCAAAATGATCTTAATATACAAGGCAGTGTGAAAATGTAAAAAGAATCTATAATGACAACAAAGATTAGCCATTTGCTCTCTAACCTTATTTACAGAAGCAATCAGAGGTATTCAGGTCGAGTTAATGACCCTGTCTCCAATTAATTCAATTGTCTACAAACAACACTGATGCAGTGGTTGTCTCAGAGTCTGCCACATAGTCTCTGAGGGAATACATAAGACTCCATTAAAAGTGACAATAATAATGCATTTATTACTGAAACACTATTGTATTATAAATAAATTCCTGATGTTAAATTATGCTCCACGCTTTAACAGAAATTCAATTACTGAAATAATAAAAAAGATGGTGTATTTGCCAAGTGCTTGGACTATAATTTGGCTGCTTAGTTACCAGCAGTTGGCTGTTTTGCAATTTCTCGTTCATACAGTATTTCTTTTGAATAAATGCCAGACTTTTTCATACAAATTTCATGAACAAGTTGCAAAATGAAATTTTGAGCTTTTGAATCCAATTATGAAAGACATACTAAATCTATTATTGAAAAAATATTCTTGAAAGCCCTTCTTGCTGTTGTTCAGCTCTGTGTAGTAATTGAGGTAAGCACAGGTGCTGTTCATTATGGGCCATTGTGCACCATCTGAATTCTGGGAATGGAGGAATTCAGACGGTTTCAACTCTGTTTGTGTGAATAACAAACAGGCGTGATTCGGGGGTTGTTTGTACAAGCTTGCACATCGCTCTTCTGGGACTCCTAAGACACCTGCTTACCCTTTTGAAGCCAAAACAGTATCATTTATGTTCTGGCTATTCTTCCTACAATGATTTTTGCAGAAGCAACACATTTCCCCACTCCTCTTCCCTCAGGCTGCTATCAATGGTGGAAGTAGGAACAAAGGAAAACAAAGGATAAAACAATTATCTAGTGGGGACACGAAGTCTTAGAGAAGCTCTTTTTAGCTTGATGAGATCCAGGCAAGGAAAACCTTGTGAGAAAAGAACTGCTTCTCATACTTAGCATCATTCTCCCTCTCAACCAGTTTCCTGTGGTAGGCTGTTAAGCACAAAGTATAATTAATTTTTTTCTCCTAACACCAATCTGTATTCTCTCTTTGGGGTTTGGTCATGTATTTATCTTGCTAATGCCTCTCCCATTGTATTCAGATGTTTTACAGGGAATACATGAAAAGATGCATGTACCTCGCATCCTGCTATGTGAGTGCAAATGAAAAACTGCTGACAGTCTTCACTGGATCCCATAGGTGCCTGCAACCATATGGCACGTGGCACGTGAGTCCTGGCTCTTCGAGGGATGACAGACTCTCACCTCTGCATATTTCAAAACATGCTGTCTCAACTATCTATTTCTGCTGACAGCGATTATTTACTTTGCACTTCTATTTGATGATATATTGCTAATACTTATCAGCAGAGATGTTATCAAAACATCTGGGGATGAAGTGTGTATGTGGAGAGCAGCAGCCAGGCAGCCCAAAGTAAGGAAACATGAAGGGGAAGTTCCTGCAGTCTCAGTGTTAAAATCAAAGGTACTTCCTGCCGCCCCCCTTACCCTACACATTGATTGCAGTGCAACTAAAACTGCCACAGTTCAAGTACTTCTGGGAATATATCGAGCTGTTAGGAGATACTATCAGACTACACTTTGCAGAAGTCAGCAGGCACAAGAATTCCTTGAGCATGTCAAAGATTCAGCTATAATTCAACATCTGCAATATGATTTTTCAAAACTTGCAGCAACCAAAGTTAGATGACCTATTCTCTGAATTAACCTCTGACAAAAGATATGTGCAATTACAACAGCAGATTTTAGTGTCACCTGAAAGCCAAGTTAAGACCTGGGAAGAGGAAATAATCCCATGAAACACACCAAAAATTAAAGACAGGCAACTACTTTCCTGAGCTTCAGGAATAACAGGATTTCAAGAAAAGGCTTGGGATTTCAGTGGGCTGCAGGGCTGAGGATTTTACTACAGTAGAAACTGGCTGACAGCACTGGAGAGGACCATGTTTACACAGGATAAGCCTACTAAGACAAGACTTCTAAAGTGGCTTGAGAAGCAGAAAGTCTCTTGAAAAATGTAACATTTTTGTCTGGACAGAAAGGAGTAGCTCAGTTTGTGGACTGAAGATGGCCTTACATTTCACATAGTCCTTGACCACATAATTTTTTGCAAGTATTAGGGCTAGGTTACACTATGGAAAATATAAACATTTGGTCCAGCAAAAGCTTTGCAAAGACTTACTCTGTTCTCAGATTCTTGCTAGAGAGACTTAACAGATCACTCTGTCACTTTTTACTTCTGCTGAAGACTCTCCCTACTCTGCAGAAGTTCAATTCACTGAACATCTCAAGGCAGCCAGAGAAAGCAATGTCTTACCATCCCAATCTTTACACCAGCATTGTTCTGTATAGTTCTTGCTAAAGCAGAGCTAGGACCACTGCACAAGGGTGAGGCAAAGTTATTCAAATGTGGGATCTGAAATGAGGCCTGAGATGGAGATGCAGATAGATAAGGGGATGAGAGTGACACTAGCAGCACTACAGGCAGACTATAATTACTTAAGTGGCAATTTGGCTGGGACAGCAGGATTAACACCCTTAACTCAAATTCTTATGAGAAAGTAATGAAATCTTTAATGGCCAGGACCTTTGCTTTATAACCAACTCTTACAGCACAGTGGCCTCTAACACAAGGTCATTATTGCAAAGGTGGTGTGGGGACAACAGACACTTTGTCAGCCCCCTACAGTGTCTGCAATGTCTGAGGAACCCAGAGGGTCTTTCTTCCCAAGCCTGGTCATAGCCCAGCTCTGCACAGCTTCAGAAGGCTGGAGGAGAATGGCATAAGTGGGCATGGCTGGGGGCCAACAGAGCATTCAGCTGCTGTCATTATTCCCACAGCAGATTCACTTGTACTGCAAAGTAGGCCTAATGAGGGAATGTTAATTTATATCCATACCACAAGAGCATAACGGGGCTCTAACACTGACCAATCGTGGGCCTACCAGGCTTTAAAACTTTGATACACCGTTGGATCAGAGAAAGTTATAGACATGATAATGTCTAATAAATCAAATAAAAATGTGCATCAGCCAAAGTAAGTTCCTGCATGTCAGACATTAAATATGACTAATGTTGTTTGACAGTGTTCCACAGAAGGTGCATTGGAGTCTCACTTCTTCCTTATCATTATCACAGAAAGAGAAAGGTAAAGCACTGCAGGAATATAAATAATTTGAAAAGCCTCATAGACAATATTCTACTGTGCACCTCATTTGCACTTAAAAAAACCTGCCCTACAGACCTTATGTACTTTTAAGATTCATCTGAAAGATACATGAAGAAGTCTTCCAGTCAAAAATGTACATATTTAATGGAATTAGATCTCTAGGCAAGAAAATGTCAGAAGAAAAGGAGAAATATTAAAGTGAATGCAGGGTGCTCCTTTCTAGTGCTTTCCTGCTTTGATAAATATCTTCTGGGATGTCATTTACTAGAAAGTCATGATTTAACAAAAAGAAAAACTGCAGTATAAAATATACTCTCTTTATTGCTGAAGTAAGTTGCTATTTTCATATTTTCCCTCTGTATTCAGCTTTTGTCAGCCAGAGGCCTTGATATTTGCTTTTATATCATCCCCATTGAAAATGCAGTGATTATTGAGAAATATTCAATTGCAGAGCTCTTCTGATTACATGGCAAGGGGAGATCATAGGAATCTGTACTGCCACAGCCCTTTCTCTGCCTTCCAGTCTCATGCGAGGGCAATCAAACTTAAAAAAAAAAAAAAAGAAAAAGTAAAAGACCCTGATTGTAGTGTTCAGTAATCACCCTGGGCCCAATGGGCTTGAAAGAAATCCTCTTTATTCTGTCACATCAGCTCCAGCTGCCTGAGCTGCGCTCTTCACCCTCCACTGCTGGCAAAGCAGAATCACCTAAAATCTCTGTCACAAGTACTGGCCTGCAGAGGCCCATGGCTTGATCCTGTCTTGCAGTCAGGAAGGGGCACTACAATCTATTGTAACTTATTTGGAGAGTCTGGTTCTCCACTGGTGATGCAGAAGGTTGTACCACAGATCATTCCCTCAGCAGGATTTGAGAAGTGCAATCCTAATTGGCTCTTCTATGGAAAACATAGCAGAGCTCTTAGAAATTCTCCCCCAGGATAACCTGACAAAAACAAATTCTCATTAAAATCAGCATTAGTATGTGCAAGAAAATTTCAAACTTCCCTCCAAAGTAGCACATCTCTATTGGGAAAATGCAAATAAAATATTTTGAGTTAATTTCATCCACAAAGAAATATTATGTTTCATCAAATTGACTTAAGGTGTTTTATGTAATCAGTTAAGCCCAGAGTGCAGTCCCTGCTGAGAGCTTTAGGTTGGCTGCATCCTGTCTATGAGGGATGTTGTGCACAGTGCACTGCAAAGCCAATGGAACCCTTCAATCAAGTTAATAAAAGTATGTTGCTTTCAAGTCTGTCAAAACATTTGATTTCATTGGAGATATTTATGAAAAAGCATTTAATATAGCTGAATTCAAATGTTTCTATTTCTTTTCTGTAAAAAGTGTCAGCTTTTGAGACAGCACTAGAATTTTCTTCATTTTCATGCACGACCAGCAATTATTTGGGGTTTTTTTTCATACACTTTCACAAAAAAGACCCAGAAGAACCTGCTAAGACTTTCCAGGCTTTTCTCCACATCTGGGTTTTGCTGTGATGTAAACATCACAGTGATTTTCTCCTGCACAATGGCATGTCATTCAGAATGCATATATTATATGTATATAAGAACACATTTATTCATATATTAAGTCTTCAACAAAATGTCCCATTCCAAATTCCTATACATTTCCCACAACAATTCATCAAATCCCAAGTAAAACTTTTAGCACCTCTTGTTTCTGTAAGGATTTTTAGGATGTTTAAATCTTGGCTGGAAAATTTTGAATTGTCTGACCAATACTATAGAGACTTTTGGGAAAAAAGGCAAGCATGGAAAATCAGGATTCCTATTTTGAGTCTTGTTCTTAGGCCACTAGACTTTACCAGAGCAGTTTCTCTTACTTTATAAATAAAGAATGCTGCTGCAGTAAAATACAACCAGGGACATCTAGGATACCATTTATATCATGTTAAATGCCTGCACATGTCCATGTCTAACTCTCCCACACATGTATCTGCCATACTGATAGTTTGCCACAGATGCATTTCCCACAGCACAGGGGGAACTCACCCTATAAATGCCCACACTGTATCTCCTTGAGAGATGTTCCCTCCTTGGGTAACAGATGTTGATCCTTGAAGCATCCCTGTCATCATCTGAATCAGCCTGTGCTGCACTGCACAGTATTGTTTGCAGCTCAGAGAAAAGTGGTTTCAGGCTATTCACAACCCAGCCAGACACTTCTGCATCAGTTACACTCGCTTCATATTTTAAAAACTTTTTTTCAATGCTGGGTGAAGAGTTGCCTTCTGCAAAATGCGAAGTGTGAAGGTCCCGCCGTAGCTGCCCGGGACACACGATGTGTGTAGGCATGTGTTCAATAACATTTACTTGTTTTCACACAGAACTCAACTACAACTGCTTGTTGTGGAGGAACCAATCCAGCTCACATTAATTTGACTGGGAGTTGGAGCTGATCCCAAACCATACCCCCAAAGCACTGCTGCTCTGCAGTACAAAAAAGTAATGAAAAAACATCAAACTTCCACAACTTCATAGGGAGGCATCATACTCTTTTTTCCTTCCTTCAGTTCAGCTCTACTGGAAGTATTCACAGCTTTATGAAAATATGTCCCCAAATCTTTCTAGTGGCTGCAAAGTGGCTTAACTTTACCTCTAGACATGAGCAACAGATGCATGTCACTGACACAGTCCCTTAGTTCTATTCCTCATTGCCAATACTGTCTTTTAAAGCACATGTTAGTGTTAAGAAGTCTATTTTGACTGTAAATCCTAACACTCAGCTAGAAAGAAATGTTTTCCTTAATGTAATAGATATTTCCTTCACTGAAGTTGAATTGTTTTGGATTACACCAGTGTGGCTCCTGTGGCTCCTGGCCCTACTTGGAGAGTCTATTGCTCAGATAAACTTAGCTATTCAAGACAAACCTTTATATATATATTCTATGAAATAGGTAGGATTAAATAAAATTTAATTGGAGAATTAGCTTGCTTACCCCAAAGCCACAGACTGACTGTCTTCTCTCTATATCTTGTACCTCATGGCTTCAGCAGTTAGCCCCTCTTCTCATCTTGCCAGCTATCTCTATTTCTGCAATGTTCTGGAGCAAAATTGTCTGCTGAGGTTAACTCCAAAGAAACGAACAGAGATATGCCAGGAATTCATGGGGCAAACCCTTCCCTGGTGTAAAATGATGTAGACCTAATGAAGTCAGTGGAGATGTGCTGCTTTACATTAGCTGAGGACTGTGCATTAGGTCTGTAATGACAGACCAACTACCAGTGGCATCCGTGTCCCTTTGCTTCCAGCCTGTGGACAACTTTAAGCTGCCAGGAGAATTGGCTGTTGCTGTTAAACACTGTGAACTTCTCTCACATGCTGCTTAGCCCAGCCAACCCACCAGCTGCAGCACTGCACTGACCTTCTCCCTGATGTGGCTAATGGAGACAGACAGACCTGTGCTAGCAGAGTGCTCTGGCTACCCACAAACCAGGGAAAAGGATTTTCTAGTGATATTTAATAATACAGATTTTTTTTTTTCCCAGCCTGCAACAAGAGACACTTCAAGAAGTGGTAGCAATGATGCACACCAGCCTCCTGCTCATTAACATTCACTTGGGGAAAGAGATAATTTGCCTTTGTCTTTCTGAGCCATGTTGAGAAATTTATTTCAGTAGCATCAGTCACATAAGATGATAAAAATGGTGCAAATCATGTAAAGGAAAAGAAGCTGCCTTAGCATGATTTGAGTTTCTATGATGAATAAGGTTACTAATTAATTGGTAAAGTGCTATTTCTAATTGTTCTTCTCTGATAAATGGATTAGAACAGATGTTTTAATGAGCATTTTTTCTCATTGTTTCAGACACAAGAATATGTGCTAAACTGAAAGAAAAAAAGGTGGTGATGCAGAAAGCAGGCCCTGGGAGATAAATGAGGGTTGCGTAAGACAAAAAAATGCCACATTCACTTCCTGGAACAGAAATCGTCCAAGGAGCCCAATAAGTTTCCCAATACATGCAGTAAATGATGACATGAATGAAATGCATTGTTCATAAATGTAGATAAATAACATCTAATCACTTCAAGCACTCATTTAGTGCTCTACAGCCTAGGACTTGAACTGCTGAGGAGTGAACAGCAGCAGCTTAGGAAATGAAAAGCACAATGTGACGTTGGCCTGATCCCGGGGCAATGGCACGTCCCACTGCGGAACTGCTGGAGGCCTGTTCTGCTTCATGCCTGGTGCCTGTGGAGCCCCAGCATGACAGCGACTGGGAATCTGCATGAAGAAGAGACTCTGGCAATACTACAGAAAGGCAGGCAGCAAAAACCTGCTTTGCTGCACCCCCGGACAGCCACGAGGTCTCCTCGAGCTGGCTTGCTGAGTGTCCTCCCTATGGTCAGACATCCAGTAGGAAGCAGAAAAAATGCAGCCTCTGTGGTTTTACTCCATTATAGACAAGTGAACTCGTTAGGACAAACATCACTTAAAGATACTGTGATCAGAACCTAATCCGGTGTAACTCAACAATCCTTCACAATCTCCTGGATCTCGGATGGGTGCAGGAGAGCCAAGGCTGTGTCTCATTCCAGAGGTGGTACAGTGGAGAGCATCCCTGGGCATAAATTACACACATGCACATCCCCTTTGCTCTCCCCCAGCCCTGGCTGCACTCCCTGCACTGGGCTTTGGCCTCCCCTGTGGTGGCAGCAGCAAGGAAAACAGGAGGTTCCAGTTTGGAACTGCACATCATCCCTCCACCTCCCGTGTCCAAACCTGACCACTGAGAGATTTCCCAGTGACACAGCACAGGGGTGTCACTAAAGGGTAAATGGCATCAGGCCTCTAATCGCCAGTGCACTGCCATCTGAAAAGAATTCCGCAATATCAATTCTTCTAATGGTATTGAAGGAGGCACCATTATTTTTCATTTGTTCAAAGTAATCTGATTGAGTGTAACATAGCTAAAATTTCATTTCCTATATCTTTATTAAAGCACTGTCACTCTTCAAAGAGAAATGTTAGCAGACGAATAAACAGAAACTATTTTCATTGTCTAGGGCTTTTTTAAGAAAAGGAAGAAAAGAAGAAGGTAAGCTGGCTCCACATTAGCTTCTAATCAACCACGAATCATGAAGACTTTTTAGAAAAATATTAAAGGACTTGCAAGTACAACCTAATTAAGTTTCCAGCCGTTGGGGGGTATTTGTTTATGTCTGTTCTGAGCCATTCTAATTGGTCAGGTCATCTGTTAGCTCTTACCAAAGGACAAAGATTACACATTCATTCAAAGGGTGTGTCCAAGACACTTGTAGAAGTGAATGGGCACTGACAAAACAAATTGACTTATTATTTACAGTGGTTTTTTGCTTTGTGACATATGACTTCCTCCAGAATGCTCTGCTTCTATTATCCTGCACTGGGACACAATCATCTTTTAAGGAATATGTAGTTATGTGACACGAACATGTTTGAAATAGTGGCATGCTCAGGTGGCATTTGATACATTCCTTTTAATGCCTTCTTTAGTGTCTTTATTGTGCATAAAAAGAAAGTACCAAACTTCATTGACAAAATATTATGAGAATATAGGAAGGCAAGCTTCAAAAGATACTCAGATTATTACTGACAAATGCCATTGGTTTGACACTACCTTGCTCAGTTGTAAATGAACTAAAGAAGTGCTAATTGCTTTGAAGTTAATGAAGACAATATTGCCTTTCAATAATTGGAGTTTGTTTAGCTACTATGATTATAGCTCGCTCTTTCTAGTTGAGCAATGTAAGATGGCAGAAGTTCCACCTTTCACAAGTTTTAAATCCCTGCAGAATTGACAGAAAAAGCTGTAACCACAAATTGGTTTGCAATTTTCCTCTTTCTTCCCAGCAAGCCCTGTATGGTTATATTATGAACCTTGTTTCAAACAAACTGCTTCTGACTTTTATGATCCTTTTGTGATCTAAATGGCTATCTCATAAGATATTCCACTGCAGCTTCTTTTTCAATTGCTTTTACTGTGAAATGGCATTCTGGAGATTTCTGGGGACCATTTCACACTCTTATGGTATTGATTTGCTAAACCTGATGATAGGTTTATACTTAAGATGCAGTCTAGTATATGAACGAAGTGTAAAGCTTATGAAGAGGAGATTCAGGACTTTCAACAACCCCATTTTCTTGATGGGGTTTGCCTCTTTAAAGAAAGTTACTGTTTTATCCTGAATTTCTGAAGGCAGGCTGCTATATGGACTGTGTTTCTAATTGTCTTGGAATGTTTCCATTACACTGAATTATGGTCACAGAAAAAACATGGGGAAGATGACTGCTAGTAACTTGTAACTCTTCCCAACATAAGGTCAGAGCAAATACACAAAGGCACTTGGGAACCTAAATGGAAAAATGTATGTGAAATTGTTCCCAGAGTTCTCACTTGTGAGGATGGCAGAGGATAGATTTTCTCCTGGGTACACTAGAAAACTGACAACAAAACTAACTACTCTGGGCTTTGGTGTTGGAGATATGCACTTTTCCTTAAAAGACCAATCACTGTACGATGGTTACAGGCCAAGAAAAAAACAGTCTTTGATGGAGCTACAGCATAAAAATGAGTCAGAAATGCATTTATGCAGAGAATGATACTTAATTTTCAATTGAGCCAAACCACAGACCCACGGCTCTGCCTTTACTCTGGCAAATGTTGAGATGGACCCTGGTAACTCAAAACAATTCAAAATAAAATAAAACCATCAGGTATTCCCAAATGCAGTGAGGAACACCCAAAGAGCAGGGGAGTGTCCCGAGAGAATTCCAGGACATTTTGTTTAGACAATGGTGTAAAATAAATGCTATAAATATGAACATCAATGGACATATACCCAAGAGAACACGTGCCAGTGTTCCCTAAATGCTACTGAACTCCTTCCTGTAGGATGATGCAAAAGCAAGAGGGGAGGGTCTGAGAGCTTCTGGAGTGGAGGCAGTGTTTAGGTCTCTATATACCTGCACATGGCAAATTAAGGAGAGGAACTGAGAAATCCAGTGCAATGGAGGATACAGAACAAAGGGAGCAGGGAATCCTTTACCCTGCAACCAAGACTTTTAGAGCAGTGGTTATGAGATCATTTGACTACTGCAGCACAATTGCATGTTAAAAGAAAAATAATTAAACGGTTCCTTTTAAAAGAGAAACTGAAGAATATGTTAGAGTATATGTCTGGAACAATTCACTACATATACTATTAGATGCATGGCTTAATTATTGAAATGTGTGGATGAATTTCGGAGTATGTGCTTGAGTGATGATATGATTGTATATGACTGCTGAGTGAAGTCTAGATGAATTGCTTGTTGATATTAAACAAATGAAGAAATTCCTCTAGCAGTATCCGCAAGAAGTGAAGATAACACTGGTTAGAGCTGACCAGGGTCAGCTTTTGCTTACACAACAATCCTGCATGCTAATTTTTAAGTCTGGCCTAATGTGTGACTTCTTTCTCTCTGCTTCCAGCCACTTCCAACTTTTTTTTTTTGCTTTGTTTTTATATCTCTGTCCCTCAGTGGTGTAGGGTCTGCACTAATCTCTTAAGTGTCACATACACTAGAAAATTGGGATTTTTCTCAATACAATTTTCATTACAAAATAGGTACATATAAAACTAAAGTATTGCCAAGTACTGCAAGAATGTTGACAGTATTTCATGAAATTCATATGCATTGGGTTAGAAAACAGACAGTCAGAGCTGCAGAGCCTTTAATTGCTGGTGAGGGACTTTGAAATGTATTGCAGGGAGTTGTTTGTGCATTTCTGTGGCTTGCTAAATGAAGGTTTCACATATGTGCAAAAAACTTGAAAAGTTCATGCCATCCAGGATTTTCAGACTTCTATAAGAAATGCTGTAAGAGGTGCAGCCATTTCAAGAGTTTAAAGAGTTGATCCATTCTGGTAAGCTGTACACTATAAACCACACCCAAATCTCTTTTTTGTTATAGATCTGGCAAGAAACATCTGTCAAAACTAAAGCCTAACTACTGCCACAGTAACTATACAATGGACATGAACATTTTAGAGTGCCATGAACAGTTTGGATGAGAGAACAGGCAGTATACTTGTTAAATCAGTAAATAACACCCTTGTGAGAAAACTTTCACCTTAGTTTTTCATCTCAGGTATTTTTTCACCAGGTGAAAATTCATGGTGAACTGAGATAATTTTTTTTTTTTAATTTATTTTTTTCCCCAACAGCTTTTATTGATTTTTAATACAAAGCACCTTGGGCTGTGTGTAGTCAAAGATGTCTTTGTCCTGTGCACATGCAAGTTGTGCATAGAACTACAGTGCTGCAGAAGGCACATTTCAGAACAGTCATTAAGGTACTATATCCTCTGGGTCGGCTGACAATAAACTCAAAATAAAGCTGGCAAGAATTATTCTGTGATTTCCTCTGCAAAATATTTCAACATGGTCTTTAAAGACTCAACCAAAAACTCCCAAAGCAAATTAAGCAGATGACATTATCCTTCCCTCTTGACTTCATGCCCTGAAATACTGAATGGAGACATTGCCAGGGTCAGATTCCCAGCTCCAGTGAAGACACAGTGACTGAGAATCCGCGCTTGTCAGCAGAATAAGAATAAATAACACTCTATCAAGGAGGGACTTGACATCCTGGTTTTGAGAACACCTCTTTACAATGAAGCATACTATCTGTAGCAGTAGGAAGGTAGTTGGATGACCAATCTCCAAAATTCAACTGACTTCACATGTAAGAGTCTCTTTCCTCCTTTGTCTGGATATGCTGGCTTTCTTATTTTAGCAAATAATACTGCAATTATGCTTCTTAAAATAACCAAAGACAGACAGAGAAAAAACCCCTACCTTTAAGATTAAAAAACTTTATGCAAATACACTGAGAGGAGACCGAACAATCCAAAATATACAAAGTTAATTTTCTATGGCTATTCCAGATAAACATTAGCAATACACGCGCTACTTTTCAATGTTGGTATCAATATCAAAAGACTGGAAAATCTTAAAACACTGAAAGACCATCTGTGCATGCTAGCAACTGCCAAATTTGCAACTGTGGTTTCTTCCCTGCTAATTCCATATTTTCCTGATAGATTAATGGGCACCATTTATCCAGAATAAATAAATGTGGAAGGCCCACCTTCCCCCTTCACTGCGCCTCATCATTTTACTGATTTCCACCACACCACTGAGCACATTAATGCAAGTAAGCCGCTGTCTGGATTCAGAAATTATCACATTTGGTAGAAAAGGAATGCTTGGAATTGCCAGTTTCTTTACAGACTGAAAGTCCTTGAAGTTAAAAAGAAATATATTCAGAGAACTCCAGACTACAGTCAACACAGATAAAGTGCAGTTGAAGGATTTTTCTTTCCTTTCCCTGACTTAAATGTAACCTATGTGCAGAAAGGCATAGATATTTTACACATACTACTCCTGTTTCACCATGTGCATTTATCTTATTTCTTTTGAGAGGCATGTCAGACACATATATTTAGACTTCTAGCTTGCTAATTTATGCTAGCTAGTGTAAAATTATAGGGTTGAGAATAAAGTTGCAGAATCAAACCTTTATATGTGCTTTGAAGGAAAATTTTCTACTATATACAGTCAGACTTCCACAATCCACAATTTGCTAATCTTTTCACTTAGCAATTTGCATTCCTGCATGCATACACATGCATTCACAAACATACATCCTTCACACGAGAAAATGATATTTCAATGAGCTCTCATATTATTCAGATTACACTGATTTCTATAAAACGTATTACTGTAGCTGTGCTACCTTATATCTAACAGTGTTTTAATCTACAAAAAGTCTAACTACATATATCTAACACATTAGCTGTCACTTGGATCATTTCATTGTGTGTTCATGGGGTGCTAATTGCAAATTTGGAATGCAAATAGTATATAACCTTGTTAAACACATTTCTTTAAGAGGAAGAGATATGCCTTTGCTGTATGTCTGCTGTCCCCATTCACTGTAGCTCCAGGTTTTGCTAAGAGGTATAAGCTGATAAAGCCTGTTGGTGCATTTGCTGACATATCTTATCCTGAATGACATTATCATGGCATATTATATCTAAAAAAAATAAATTGCTAAGGACTGGGCAACCCATTGGCAAGACATGAGTATGCCACATGCCAAGGGAAGCCTTCACTCTGTGAATTTGCAGGCGCAAGGCAGAGGATTGCTGCTGTGCAAGCTCTGACAAGGATGTCTGTTGAAGTTCTTTGCTACTTTCATAATAGTCTCTGTCATCTCTCCTTCCTTGTAAATACAAATCAGTTTAAAAACAAAGCCAGGAAATTTCTCCAAGTGAAGCACAAGTGAGAAGCCACACAAGCTCCTTAATCCTAAGAGGCAGAAAAGGAAGGCAGAGCAGCATAGGTTCACCTTCAGTCCAAAAAACTAGCAGATGAAACATTTTGGTTATGTTTTTTATTAAGCAGTACTCCACTACTTACCACACTATTGTTTCTAGTATGTTAAATCAGCAATACAAGGGTTAAAATAACCTAAAAAAAATTACTAAAAAAATCAAGGGAAATATGTAATCTCCTTCTCTCCAAGATGCTTTTCTTGATCTTATTTATTTTTCTAAATGCAGACAAAAAGAGGCAGTCTTATTCTTTCCAGACAGCTTTGGAAATTTGGACTTTATAGGAAAACCTTTTCACTTTTTTTTTTCCTCCATTGCTGGAAACATTCTGTGCTAGGTTTATTTCCTATTTGCTTAATTTTTGCATATATGAAGTTATCAGTTTCGATGCAATTTCTTTATATTTACATAAGCATGATGAGGAAAGTCAATCACATATATCCATAAATTCATGAGAATATGAAATAGAAACTTCAATTATTACTTAAGTAGTAAACTCTGATATTAGTTAAGTGAAAGCTTAATAGGGCTTAGTGAAACTTAAGAAGATGATGAAGTATTTTTTGAAACAGAGTTATTTCCTGAAGACCATTTATAGCTTTTACAAACCTGACTAGGACTAAAGTGGCAAGCACCAAGATATAACATTTAAGAAGTTGAAGAAATAATATATTCACAGTTTTAGAAACATACTAACTGTACCTTCTTGTTCATGCACACAGTGGCAATGTCATCATTTTGAAGGGAACGGGTTATTCAGTTAAACAAATGTATCAAGAGTTAGGAAGAAGAAGAATAAAAAAATCCCAAAACCCAGAAGGCAGTTTAAAAAAAAAAAAAGAATTAAAATCTTTCAAAAAAAAAAAGGAAGTCCTCAGTTATAGCTTATCCAAGATTTTATGGAGGGAAGAAAGCTCGACTCCTTTGAGCCAATACTGTTTACAGTTGCTGCAATGAAAATTCTAATTTTGTGCTCTAATGAACACAAAACGATCCATAGTCAACCTTGGCAAAACTTATAATGACTGTGTAATTGAAGTGACTTTGTCACATTAAAAAAAAATTTCACAAAATTGTCAGAAACTGCCAAGAAATAAAACTATGGGATGGGCAGTCTTGGGTATTTGACACAGGCAGCCATATCATCTTTGCTGCTTGCTACACGTCAGGCTTAGCAAGTTGTGAGATATTTGTCTGCAGTCACTCTTCTTACAGCACATTAAGACTAATTGTGAATTACAGCTTCACGGTGAATGTGTGACCCAGAATTTACTTTGTAAAAGTACTGCTTGTGCTGTTACACTGCCTGGCACAATCCATATGCGTGGGAGGTGACATATGGAAAGCTGCCAGGTGAATCTCAATGTACAGGTTGTGTGACACTGGGGGACCTTTCAAAGGGTTCCTCCATTTTGTAAATCTTACAGAGAAGGGGCAACAAAGAGAGAATGGGGATAATAGCCCACAGGGGAGGATACAGCATCAAGCACTGGATTCTTCAAGACACCAGATTTCTCCAGAAATATCACTGACAGAAAAGGCAGACACTTGTCTCACATGTTTATGGTCATCATGATGCATGGGCTTTTTACTCTTTGATTTTCGCCCTTCCCTTCCCTACACCCTGAACTCCAGCAGGGCTCATGCTTTCATCCTCCAGTGGGCAAAGCCCATGGCCCCCTCCATCTGCCTCACAGACAGCTCTCCATTGCCCAGGGATGGGGCACTGATTGAGAGAAGGTAAGTCCCAGGAAAGTAGCAGTACTCTGTCAGTGTAGCACATTAAGATTTAACAGATGCCAAGGTGAAATACAGAGGAATCAATTCATACTTGAAGTCCAAATTCTCCTCTGATATAACTCCACTTACACAGAACTTGGCTTTAAACATCATAGTTTCGGTTTCAAAAATGACTGAAGAAATATTTTCTATTTACTTAGCACAACAGTGACTTCAAAAGCACCCACCTAAGTCCTGTAAAGAACGCTAAGATCATTCTCAAATGCAATACTAATGCTTTTTCCTTCCTGAATGATCTGGGGATTGGACACCTAAGTGTCTTTAGGAAAAATAAATAAATAATCCCTCCCCATTTTCACTGTCGTAGGAATTTTTCCAGAGATCAGTATTTCAGAAGACTTTTCACTGTGCTCTTTCACTTGAAGGTAAAATCTGATTCGACATGAAGTTCCATTACGAAGAAACTGTTACATGTGATGACACTGGTTATTGAAAATTGAAATGAAGTGAGAGGAAGCTAACACCAACTTGTAAGAAATTCTGCTGTCTTTGAATGACACAGGGAACTCAATATATCTAATCATCAAAGTGAAGCCCATTGGGAATGAAACTACAGTTGTATTGCAGAAGGTTGCTACTTGATTGCTAGACCCAAAAGTGCTAAGCCATATGCCACTTATTTCTGCGTCTAAATAGCTTACTGTGATTGATACTGAGAGTGGCTCTCCTCTTCACAGTGAAACAATCATGAAAACAACAGGAATTAGGGAACAGAGGATACAGATTATTTTTTACAACCCTAATTTTTAACCCTGTCTTTTCACTGATCTTAATGCAATTTATTCTCTAATAAATTCTAGTCCATGCTTTATTTTCTTGGCAGAACACTAGCTTATGTATAGACCCTAGTGTGCAAGCAGCATCCAGTGTTTTTTTTCTCTTGCTACTCTTGGTGTGTGGCCAGATGAGCCTGATTATAAGGGTTGGCCTTGAGTGTAAAAAATTTTCCTTCTTTCTTTAGAAAGATTTTTTTCCATCGTCCTTGTGCCAATCTCCCTGATTTTTCTTCCTCACTAATCTGTCTCTCTGAATCAGCCTTTTCCCAGCGCTCCTCCAGCCTCCCCACACTCAAAGTCGCTCCAAGGTCAGCGGAGGGCCCTCGTACACGGCGCTCCACGTGTCCCTCCTCCCAGCTGGAGGCAAAACGCGCTCTGTTTACAATATGCTCAGTTTCCACTTGACGAGGCCTGGAAGCCGCCACATAGATCTGAACTTAGGGCCCGTAGTTCGAGAGCACGGCGCTGTCACGATATGACCCCCTTCCACAATTAAAGACCCACCAAACTGGAAAGGGTCTGATGGATGAGCTGATACTTGATCTCACATTACAGATGTAATGTGAGAGTTGTGCAACTCAATGCAGCTGCGACATAGAACACAAAACAAAAATCAGCTCCGACATTACAAGCACCCCTGCTCCAACTATGCTAATCTCTTCTTTCATCCATGATCCTTGCTAGTCACATAGTGTTATAATAAAATGTTCTGCACTTAAAGGAATATCTGCAGCTTCCCTGCCACTATTAATAAAAATATTTAATGCTCTTGTTAGGAGGCGCAATTTGATTACTGAACTGTTATCCAACAAATCCTGAAAACAATTCAAAGTAAATTTCCCTAATACGTCTATTTTTCTATCCTGCCAGAAGGGTTGCTAATGAATTTGCTGCTTGAATGCACAGACAGATTGGGAACTATAACTGTGCTGGCCTGGGCAACATGGCACTGGCACCAAAAACCTATTTGTACCCATGCAAAGTTCTCTCTAGAGTATGTCTCTCATCCAGAGGTGATTTTCCAATAAAATCAGCCTCGATTATTGCAAGCGCAGGAGCAATCCCTGAGGGAGTATATCAGGCAATTCAATACTAGGAAATGTTGTACTAGGCAAAATTAACCTTGTAGCAGTGTTATTTCCTGAAACATTATCTAGTTTTTGCCTTACTTTTGTATTCATTGCTCCTAAATGAGTGGAATTTTTTTCTACTTCTCTCACTTAGCACAAGATCATAATTTTTTTGTATTTGTATTTAACAAAAATAAATGCTTGAAAGACACCTGTTTTTCTTCTATTTCACTTACTTGCTGCCAAAGTAAAGGACTGTTTGCTGTATGGCAGGCATGTTTTTTGAGTATATAAAAGCTGATAACAAGGATAACCTTTACTCAGTTCTATTTTCATGACCATGCAAGACAGAGGAATCCTACTAGATATATTACCATGAGGCCTCAAGCCAGAAAGAATAAGGAAACTTCATCCCCTCTCACACTCAAGAGAAGTAGGAGAAATGCCAGTGGAACTAGTGGAGTTCTGCAGTCCAAGAGAGAGCAGACACAGGCCCATAGATTTCAAAGATACAGTCGACAGCCTCAATTAAATCCCCGTGCATCATAACTTTATCCACTGCCTCTTACCAATCTCTCCAAGGCAGGGTTCTTTACCTAGGCAGTGCTAGAACCTAAATAAACCATACAGTCATAAACATACTCTAACATTAGTTACAGTTTTGCTCTGGTTATTTATCTTCCAGCAACACAAAAATGGTAAAAATTGAAATTCAGTGGTATGAGATTTGAAGGCTGGTTCCTATGCTGGATTCAGCCAGCTGTACTGAAACTAGTAGCACAGGTTCTCCCACATATACCAGGATGAACACTTTTCTTCAGTTCTCCTAGCATTTGTTGATTGGTTGCAGTATCTTAATCGCTCAGAGGCACATTTTTAAGGCATTAATATAAGATCACAGATAGGTAGAAAAGTTAGAATAAATGCTAAGTAACTTAAAAAAAATAACCAAGAAAACAAATCTAAAATCTAAAATGATCAAAACCAGAGGATGAATAAGGAGAGACAAATAGGTACTCCTTTGATCAACAGTAGATACATGCTAAAACTGGATAAAAAATATTGACCTTAACTAACTTTTTTTCCCATCAAAAAGAGTCAGGCAAAATAAAGTTTTGTTTGGCTCAAACTTTCATTTTTTCACAACTTTTAGAAGTGGACCTAAACTTAATCTTGAAAAGCTTCATCACAATGAAGGTGTAAAAATGTTTTGAAAAATAACAAAAGTGACCCAGTTAAAATGAGAATACTTCTTTTTTCTTTGCACAGCTGCAAGATTCCAGAAAAATTTTACACAAATGCATGATTAACCTTGATCAACTGGCATATATATGTCTCTGTAAATAAAAACATACAAAAGGTAAGGTTTCTCTAGCTGTCTGAAGTTCTGTGGTGGCCACTGAGCACCATGCCTGCCTTGGCAGTTGAGGGGCAACTCGTGGCTGGGTACAGCAAGCCATGCTTTAAATTGATGGTGTGCACTCAGATTTGTAAGAGATTAGATGAATGAGCTCTCAGAGTCTGTTCATCTCATTGTCTTGTAAGCAAACATTGTACACTGTGCAGGCCGTGCTGTAATTTAACCATCTACTATAAATTGCCCAATCAAGTCGGAAGCATTTCACTATAAAAGTGCATTGCAACCATCTGCAAACGTGTTTTCTCTCTAGGTACCTGTTGTGGTGGTAGCTGAAAACCTTAATAAAACACAAACTATTTCATATTTCAGGACTTAGCCAATGTGACTCACTTGTACAGTTTTAAGTCCAAACAAACTGCTAGTCAACTAAATTATAACTTATTACCACAGGCTACAGACTTTTAATACATTCTGTGGTTGGAACAGGACTGATTTACTGCTCTGGGCCCTGCCAGTAGTTATCATGCATCATTTCCCTAGAAATAAAAATAGCCCTACTGTGGTTATCCTTTGGACTGATAAAAATTTATCTAACAAGATGTGTCAGAGGAACAAATTCAGAAAATAAAGGTAAAATATTAAATAGACTTATTATTTTATGTCTAAAGTACTACATCTTCCAGCTGCTGTGATGACTTTGGAATAAAGCAAAAGGTACTGCAAAAAGGAAAAAAGATCTAAAGGAGCAATTGAGCTCTTATAAAACCACATGGGGATAGCTGAATTGTCAAAGCTTTGCAAGAGTCAAAATTTACATAAAAATCAGTATTTAGGGATTAATGCAATATCATCAAAAAAGATTTAATATGTGCGTTTCTTTGCAAACAGTTTAAAAGCAGGAGTTCCATAATCCATTTCCAAGACTAACCTTTAACTTGTGAGAGTAAAGTAATCCTTTGCAACATTTCTAGAGTTCATATTCTGCTGAGGAAATGCACCCCCCCTAAATAAAGCTCACTGGGAAACAGCAGCAGCAGCAGATGTGCACTGGTTTCACAGTGACACTCCAGGTGCTGATCCTGATGTGAGACCTGCATGTCTGTGCAGACACTACCAGGGGGTCCAGCTTGCCCAGTCAGTGGCATTTGGGAAGTTTGTGAAATTTTTGTGGGACTTTATTGCTGGTGCAACAAACTGGCCCTATTGACCAAACTCCGCATCTGTGCAGATGCTTAAGTGGACAGACTAGGAGGATCAGGGGCTAAAGGACATTGTCTATAATTGCCTGTAAGAGGGCTTTTTCCTGGATTTCTGCTGGGGATTTGAGTGCTTTTGCATGCTAGATTTAAAGTATTAAAACATAAATATGAATGGATTTCTTTGAGAAATGAATATGGGCAGGCAGTTTAGGCACTGTGTTATAATGGATTTTTAGAACTAATTGAATTGGTGCTGTCTGATTTAGTAGTTCGCCAGAGGACTGAGGAGAAACATCAGGAAGGAAGGTTTAGAAGCAGAGACAGGTGGAAATTGCTTGCAAGTTTTACTAAGAAGAAGTTATAGCAAGTTTGTTTTTTTTTTTCTTTAAAAGTGGTTTAAGTCCTTCAGCAAGTGTCCTTTATATACCCATATGCAAATGTCCACAGGTACCTATGGCCCACGAGTGCCTATGTATACATGTACGTACACAGAATCCTAGAAAAGTCTGGGTTGGAAAGGACCTTTTAAAGGTCCTCTGGTCCGACCCCCCCTGCACTAAGCAGGGACATTTTCCATTAGATCAGGTTGCTCAGAGCCCACTCCACCCTGACCTTGAATGTTTCCAGGGATGGGGCACCTACCACCTCTCTGGGCAACCTGTGCCAGCAGTTCACCCCCGTCAGTATAAAATACTTTTTCCTTGTATCTAATTAAAACTGACCCTCTTTCACGTACATATATACGGCCATCCTCCCACACAATTATCCACAAATGGGAGTCTTTTTCAACCTAGACCTGACACATTGTTTTTAATCTCTTTTTAAATACAGGACAGGAGGTACCCTGCAGTGGAAGAGCTGTGTACCAACGGCACGCTGTCCTTTTTGTACTTCTATTGGGTATAGATGCCTGATCTGAATGGTTGAAAAAAACCCCAAGTTTCAGACCTAGCCCACTGGCCTGAACTTTTGCCAGTGGGAGCAAAAGATCTGTTTATGGTTACTGCTATTACAGCATACATTAACTGACCCTCAGAGTCTGACCTGCTCGCCCTCCCGCTTAGCGAGTCAATAAGAAAATCCTTTGGCTCTGCATGACTTGCTTAGACCTCAGACCTTCCATGCAGAATAAGGTCTGTCCAGGGAGGCAAAAACAAGGTGCCACTCCAGCTGGTAAAACAAAGATATTTTTAAAGTGCAGTCAGTAGAAACAGGCACTCCTATTCCATGTATAATCAAGGATGAAAAGGCCACGAAAAATACCACTGCGCTTTGCAAATGAGAGGTCAATTGAAATGTCAAGATATCAAATGTTAATGGATTGCATTTCCAATGATGGTTGGGACAGAAAACCATACCAAGTCAAGTCAGATGCCCTTATGAGGAGAAGATGAATTTTATGGCAGGAAAAGACAATAAACACCAGAAATCTTGCTGGTTAACAAACTTGTGGCTGATGGAAAACAAATATATTTTGAAAATATAAAAAGCAGCGGGATTTTAACACAAGCTATAATCCCAAAACACGTATCTGGAAGTCATTAAAACTACAGCAATTTTAAGCATATGCAGGTGTTTGGGGAAAATGCCATATACTTTCTATTGAAGATTTTAAAAGAGACTATAAAACGGAGTATAAAGGACACTCAAGGAAAGCAATGTTTTCTTCCCCGAAGCAAGAAGTCATTTCCAAAATTCTCAGAGTTCTACAGCACTTCATGGACTACATGACTACACCTTTAAAAGCATTCATTTTCTATTTAAAAATCCTAATTTCTGTCCTACAAAACTCTTGTATTTCAAAGTGTTGAATGACATAAGGTTTTAGCCAAATCATTCTTTCATCTGCCCACATTTTCCCAAGGAATCCATTTGGCCATTTTCATAAAGGACTGTAATCCTTTATGAATCCTGTAAGGCATTTGTTTAGAACGATATTACATCAAGTCCTTAGGCAGGAGGACACTGCCATGCAAAGAACTCATCTCTTTATAAGGAAAACC
>WEIV01028635.1:237732-393467 GCA_013390005.1 Calyptomena viridis | reverse complement strand
AAGTTTCAGTCCTATCCTGCAGGAAACTAAAATTATTTTTACCTCCTTCCACAATGTCAGATGTATTTTTTTTTACTTTACAGTGGTATTTTGCTTGACTATATATCAAATAACTGGACTATAACAATTCTGAATTCAAGCATGTGAAACTTGCATCTAAATCAATTTTTTCCTCCTGAATTATTCAAAAATCACTACACAAAAACTGGTATCAAAATACAGCAAAGATGAGAAAACAGAAAGTGGAGAGTGTCTGGGATCACAAGTAAATAATGATAATGCAGTCGATTTAATACAAAATACAGCAGAAGATATTCTGGAGACCATGTGCGTGATGGTGTGAACTAAACTGTTTACATGAAAGATTAAAGAAGATGAAGATATTTCAGCAAGTGAGAACTGGCAATGTCAAAGTCATAGAATATTAAAGAGCAGAATCTAAACTGGCTGTTTGATTTTTGACCACTTAGCTACACCTATAGCAACTGTTTACCTGAAAGAAATGTAGTAGCTTTAGGAAGAAAGAATTATGTATTTTATTTCCTTCAACCATGAACATTCCAGCACATATCTTTCCTTAGAATTTACATGGAGGATTTCCACAGTTTTTTTCCTTTGTTATGAGGAAAAGGCACTTTCCCAACTCTTAAGAAAAGGCACATGCTGGAGGGAGAGTGTCCTTTACACACACGTTTGCTTATACAAAACTAAAAAAACATTGCAAATGCTCAGGTTAATCTACATGTCAGCTTAGTTTAATGTTGGATCATTAGGCAACTGGCCATTTCCTATTACAAATGATTCACTTTGCCTCCGAGTGGGATCATGGTGATGTTAAACACAGCACAGAACACATCAGGGATTCCATCTGAGAAAGAAATCCAGGATACGTCCTTCTGCTTTTATTTGTCTTGTAGGTGTTGCTCATTCATTTTTCAAAGCGTATTTGTTGCAATATCATGAGCATGCCCAGTGGCAGAAGATAAAGGAAGGCAAAATCAAAGTGACATTGAGTAACTCTACACATTAAGCTTTGATGCAGAAACATATTGTTTGAAAATATTTGGTGTGCAGCAGGTCTGTCAATTAGAGCTAATTATTTTTCTCTGATCAGGAAGAATGCAATCATGTTTTAGGCAGGTTTCTTTGAAATGTACGTCTTTTATATAACTTCATTATAGAAAAATACTTCCAAATTACTTCTTTTCTGGGCTGCTTAGCTATTGACTCAAATTGTCTGTGTTGAGTAGTTCTCTCTGCTTTGATAATTAACTTTTGATCATTACTGAATTTAGCAGCTTTAGTCAGATGTGTTCATAGCCATCCTCCTCAACTATTTCAGTGTTCATCGCCTTTAATCTTTGAACAAAATGATCTCATTGAGCCTCCATCAGCCTTGTTACTCAGTTAATAATTCCTGTTCCTCATCTTCATGACTGAATTTGATTTGTTTTAGACTTGATGCAAGCTTTTGATTATTAATTTAAGATATTTCAAAGACAAACATGTTTTAAGAGTTTTTTTTTTATCTTATATTCCTAGGTCTTTAAAAGTAAGAAACTGGTTTTAACTTCACAATGATTTCTAAACTTCATGTATTGAAATACTATTTTGAAACAGAGCAGGTAGGAAGTCCCTAAACCACGATATATGTGCCCTAAGTGAGAGATGATACTACAAAAGATTGGAATGAAATTGGACTGGTATAATGTAATATTCAATGGGTGTTAGGAGAATTACATCATGGGACCTTTGCTAATTTTGAGCTTGAAAACATGCATTAAAATAATTTAGGATGATGAGAAAACGGAAGCCAGTGCGAACTAGACAATCATTCTACTTTAATTTGTAATTTTCTTCTGATTTTTTTTAACAATTATGGCCTCTCCATAATTGTGCTTCTGCTCTCTGAGACCTTATTTCAACAGCTGACTCCAATGTTGTATAAGAAGGAAGAAGACAAAGAATATGTGAAAAGCAGTAAGATGCAGAGAATATTTGCCCAGGGATGTTTTACCATGATTTTTGTAGCTGTGAATGACTCCTCCCTCTACACCTGATTTTGGTGCTTGTTGTTTTACTATTAGTTGAAGAACCACCTACATTGTGCTTTACTTGTGCTGCAGTGTGGATTTACCCATAAACTTATGTTGTCAGCAGGTATTTAACTATTACACCAAAGAGTAAACATGGGAATAAGCACAAACTGTTTCTAGATTGTGCACAAGGTTAAAAATTATGCTTTTCTTCATCACTATCAATTAGCAGACTGGCTTTCGAATAGAATGAACCAGAAAAAGTACTCTAGTCAGTACAACTTTTTCCTACACCACAAAATCTGAGGAGAATGAACTGACAAGAAGACAGCTCAAAAATAACAAAGTAAAATAGTTGGCATCTGCAAAAGGCAAATTATATTTTTGCTGAAATATTACAAAGGAAGTGTCTACTATCCAATGGAAAAAAATATTTTCCACGCATAACTGAAAATCCAGGATTTTCATGGAAAAGTATTTGATTTTGAAAAATTGAGATTAGACAAATTTTTTAAGAATTCCTCCTCATCCTCTTGATCCAGAAACACTGATCAGCCACCTATGAAGGCAATGGCTGAGCCTCAAAGCATGTCTTAGGATGAGACAGATGACACTTCATGCCATTGAACGTGTTGGCAGAAGGAAGGCCTTCATGCTTAAACATTTTCCTGTTTTCCATGCTGCAAATCTAACTCAGGTTTATCTTCCAGTTTCTAAGCAGCTCTGTCTGCTTGTGTGAACAGCCAAGTGACTCCACACAAGTTTATGACCCACCATGCTGTTCTCCTGTCCTGTAGGTATAGAAAATATGCCTTGAAAAACCAATTCAACAACACAAAATAAACAAAAATACTTTCTAAGTGAATTGAGTTATACATAGTTTTATCTATATGTAGCCCTGTAGATTATAATTTGTCTTGGAAGTTATACCATGCCCTTATTTATACAGAATGCCTTACCTCAGTAATGAACTGAGAACACGAGAACTGTACTGTGCTCAGATTCTGTAATGATACAGTTGGTGCTAACTATGACTTCCTGTGGAGGAGAACAAGGTGTGCAGTAAACAAATCACCCAGAATTGTGCTGGGATTCAGAAAGTCCGAATCCAAGGGCTGAAGGATCAGTATGTGATGATGTGTGTATAAGGATGTGTGTTATGTTCCTTGGTTTTTTCATATTTTTATTTCTTTGGTTACACTCTCCTCTACCTGTCCCCTAATGTCAACGGAGGAGATTGTATTTCTTTCCTGCTAATTGCGTTTGACGTGAAGTTGGCAACCTTGTATTTGAGATTCTGTGTATGTTGTTTCCAGTCAGCTTCACCTCGAGGACAAAAAGCCCAATGTTACTGTATCCAGGACCAAAAACAAGGAAGAAAATACTCTCCTTCCTATGTCATAATTTAAAAAAAACAAGTATTTTTCCTTCACAAGTCAAATATGTGGGATGGATCAGCTAACATCCATTTTTTGAAATATCAAGTCACCAAGCATGTGTTTTCTACAAATCAGAATGGTTCACTGAACTCTCACTGTGTATGAACCACAGAGAGCTCCTCATCATTGCTTTAAGCAATGCAGTAACCTTCATGGCTTCACAGAGAGACATTCAGGAATACTTGAAATACTGGAAATTTAATTTCAATTGTTGCAGTGGAGGCTGGGCAAAATGAAAAACAGAGTTTAAGTGACCAAATCCAAAATGATCTGTCTGTGGTTTAGGAGTCACCTTGACCATGACAACGGTGGAAATCAAACCAGGAAAGTGCAATGAAAAATGTGACCACTTCCAATTCTTGAAGACCTATTCTATATGTTGGGTTTTTTTAAAACAGAGAAAAAAGCTACAAACACTGAATGCACAGTACTCTTTGAGGAGTACTTGGTTGGTTGTGTAGTCATACCTGAGCTGGTTTAAAATTAGTTAGTGTGGGTATCATGAACACTGTTGCTTTTGCCACACAGGTTTCAGTTTACTCATGGGTGAACTTTACAATCCAAACTTCAATACTAATGTACTTTGACAAAAGAGGCTTGAATCAATGCCTTCGTTTCCCCAAAAAAATGCTTTTGAAGGGAAGTTGTTATTTATTCTAATTTTGACTCCATGATCTACCAAAGGAGAAATTGTAATATGACATTACAAATTCTGCTGACACTACTTCTGCAGTCCTACAAAACATTGTAACCTACTCCAGGTGACCCTGCCTTGTCAGAGGGGTTGGACTAGATGATCTTTAGAGGTCCCTTCCAATCCCAAAAATTCCGTGATCCTGTAATTCTATGATGGTGAAGTTAATTTAAAAATAGTAACCATTGTCTCATAAAGTCTAGTAGATTTAAAAGCTCTGACAATATCAATTGACTTGGTCATTGCAAAGTTCTATGGCAGAGAACAGAACTCCTGGCTAGAGCTAGGCCTGATTTTTAGTAAGAATGGTTTCATTTGGAAAATAATTATACATCCCTGGTGACAGAAGAAGTTGGGAAAATTGTACTGAATGGTCCATGTTTAAGAAAAGATATCCCAATTGAAATTCTGGTTTGAAACATCATTTTCTAGTAAATAATTTGTTACAAATTGATTATAAATTGCCAAGACTTAGTGGATGATAAACCTATTTTGAAAATATAAGGGATCTAGCTGGGAATAATACTCAGTATTTGTGATCATCTTATTTACTGACGAATCTTCTAAAATGTGTGTTTGGTTCAACCAAGTAATAAATAACAAATAATAAAAAAATTCATTATTTGTTGGGTTTACTCCATTGCCACATTTCGACATGTTGATCACATGATTAAATAAATTGACGAGGCAAAAGAAACACAGAAAAGATCAAGAAACATTTATAAGAGAAACAAAAAGCCTTCTCTAAACTCCTTCAAGAAATAAGTAGCAAAAGGCTTTTTTCAAAGAATATCCTGTGACCTTACTGTCTAGTGCAGACAGTCACAACAATCTGTGTATTCTTCAATTTCCCAGTTCCACCAGGAGAGCAATCCTTTGTATGCCTGAAACCTAACCTGAACAGAGCTGATATTCTGAGGTCTTCTAATAAAGTGTGGATGGATAGATAGACAGACAGATAGATACAAAGATAAGGTGTACTTCTAGAGTGCAATATCCGATTGTTAATTTTGCAATGCTCACACTAGTTATAACTTGCTGAGTCAAAATGGAAAGGAGGACAGGCAGACATCTCAGAAACAGCCCCTTGGACTTCTGCTCATTTGCAGTTTATGCCTTTAGATTCTCCTTTGTGGCAAAGGCCTTTATATCATTCCTTTGGGAATCCCTACTCCAAATACATGAATAGTTCCTTAGACTTGAGAAGCAAAAGGACACAGTCACAGAGTACCAGCAGTGGCAGTGAATTGGTGCTGCTCCTCTTCATGCTGTCCATTTATTTCCTGCACAGGACTAAAGACTTTAAGGATTTTAATTTATACTGAATGTTAAATCTATTACAAGCAGGCAGCAGAGACAACACACACATGAAATAACTCTTTGCTGACCTTGGTCTGGTTTAGTACATTGCTCAGATGACTTAGCCAATTACTAAATTGCACAGATCCAAAAATTATACTTAATAGTATTGCCATGAAATTGGCAATTTTGTAAAGCAGGCACACTCTCTACGAGAGCACCCTGCTCCAATCAATTGCATTGTCACATTGTGGTCCTGACCTGCCCCTGTGTGCAGGCAGATCTCTTCTGGGAAGATTCATCCTGCCAGCACAGAAAGGAGCACCTCCAACCCCAGCAAACCTTGCAGGGGCAGATGAATTCATTGTAAGAAAAATTAAGGTGTTTAGTTTTCATTACAGTTCTCCTTCTGGAATACCTCCAGGGGAGATCAACTTTCACTTCTTCTCTCCTTATTCTGACTGACAGAAGCTAATTACTGGATTTATCATGCCCTTTTCAGCACCTACTTTACACTTGTTCTGGCCACCCATGAGTCCCTCCTTCAGCCTTCTGCAATCCTCTCTGTTTCAAACCCAGCACCAGCACTATCCTCTCCTGGTGTAAAAAACTCCCAGGATTTCAGATTTTGAAGTTCATAGACGATTGCTTGTGCTTTTACAGAAGAGTAGTGCTGCAGATGGCCAGACCTTCTTTACCAAAATGCCTCCCAAGACATTCATGATAACAATCACACTCTTCTTTTGAGGAGAAAAGATAAATGTGTCCTATGTGGTCAGATTAGTGGATGTTGAGCATTGAGATGTCCTGCAGGTATCACAGACTTATTTTTACAGGACAGTATAGCCAAGTCTGGCTTTTCTCTTAACAACAATGCTGGGGGTTGATCAATTATCTCACCTGCTGCTGCCTCTCCTTTTTTTTCAAAATGTTACAGGGCTTTTGCATAAGTAGCATACATAGCAGGAGGCCCTGGGGAAATGTATTTTCCTCCAAGTTTATAATAAAGATTCCTTTACAAAAGATTGCACAGGATGCATACACACACACACAGAGAATATGGCCCATCCTGCACACTGAAAGCCACATCTCTCACCTCCCTCCCAACCCCAAAAGGCTGGCAGATCTGGTCCTTATGACTGCACTGAGAAACAACCTCTATTTAACTAGTGATGGGGCATCAGGGTTTTTAAAGCTTTCCTTGAGGTGAATGATGTCTTACAGTGTGACTGACAGAGCTGGGCAGCTTCAGGCTAGTGGTGTGAAAACTGAACCCACGAGCAGCACCTGTTAAAGAGAGCACTGAGGGGCTATAGAGTGCCTGCTCACTTGTGTGGAAGTGAGGAGAGGACTTCTTGAAGATGTATCATGTAAAACTTCCTTTCAACTAAGGCATTTCATTCCCACTTTGTTAGGGCTGCCTGTCTGCCAGCATTTTCTTTTCCTGTATTATTTTCTCTACTGCAGTGGAGGGGTTTTAAGACTTTGACCTGCCAGTGTCAACCCATGGTGACCCATGGAAAAGGTGAGTCAGTGGGAGGGATGAGACTCCTCCAGCTCCTGTGCTGGTCTTGACAGCTGCTGCCCCAGAATCCAGGTAAGAGCATGGCTGCAAACCTGCAGGGGCAAACTCCTTCTTGTTGATCTGTAGTACTGTGCACTCTACAGCAACCATTTTTCCTGAGGGTTGTTAATCCCCTTCCTCACTGATGGATGACCTCTACAATAACAACATGTGTGGAAAAAATTACATGTGATTCTGTGAATTTGAACAAGTTAAAAGCTTTTGATAACACTGTGTATTTTAGTGGTGTTCCGTGCTTTTTGCAGAAAGCTGAGAGTGTTTCAGAGTGTTACTGAAAGCTTCTGCTGATAATAAATAAATGATATGAACCTACATCATTACCATGTGAATTATAACCTCAGATACGTCAGTCATCAAACCTTGTACTACCAAAGATTTACCTAACAGAAGCTGGAGTATTAATTTACACAGTTGATGATATACTGTTGTTTCAACTAGTGTTGTGCAGAATAAAATAATTTGAATAGCAATTAAAAGGGACTGAGGCAGCAAGGAGGGACACATGTTTATGAAAGGATTTTTCATGGCTGTAGACTGGCAAGGTTGGAGAATGACTGTATTATTCTAATAGCTTTTGTTTTCATTAATGGCTTAATGAAAACATTTTCCTACAATTATAAAACATGACTGCAGATCTTAAACACTAGAATGTGTGCTCTTTATCAAAACACACACTGCTGTGGCTACAACTGATGCTGCACCACTCTGGGATTTCAATGGAACCCAATGACAGACAAACTGTTTACATTAAAAGACTCTATCAAAGTTATTTTGCACCTAGTTTCATCCTAATCCATCTGATTTTTCTATAGCTTTGACAAGATGACCTCTCTCACTGTGTGTGCAGTATTGATGTCATTACTGAAGAGCTGTTCTTCAGCCTTTCTGTTGATAACAAAGTAAATGGAAATGCAGAGAAACCTTGGGGAAGTAAACAGCTTGTTCAGGATACAGCTAAAACTGGGAAAAAGCACAACAGGAAAGAATATCTATTGTTACAAGGAAAGTGGTTACTTTAAAAAGTGTTTACATGATATGAGGAAGGCATATTATGCCTTAGAGCTTAATTTATCTTGAATAAGGACTCTGAGAGCTCAGCATGCTTTATAAGAATTCAAAGCTTAGCCTATGGCTGATCACCTTTTTTAGACTCAAATACAAAGTCAAGCATTTTGAATGTAATTACCTAATACTAACATAGCAAAAAAGAATTATGTTTGTGTAAAATACAAACGATAGAGCAGGGCCATGAATTACATGCATGTCTTTTGTTTGTACGGTTATCAGAGAAGTGGCAATAAAGTGGTAACCACTAAAGGAAGGAGGAAAAAATCAAATAGAAAAGAAAAACATCTTATTGATTTTTTTTGCCTAAACCACTATATACATAAAACACTGAAAATGGAGCAGGTCTGTAACTAGTATCAAAGTTTCTTTGGTTCAAAAACACACAGAACGCTAGCAATGTGCTCTAAATTAAGTACACATTTAAAAGGTTAACAGGACTATTCCTTAGGCAGAAGAACAAAGAGGAGCTGGTTAAAGAAAATTGGGTACACTACAGCTACTTAAAATACTGTATCCAGGCACAACTCTTGTGGATGCCTTTGAGCTCAAAGCTAATTTGAATTATACAGAGGTGCTTTAGAGAACAGAAATACTAACTTGTGTTTTATCTAAGCTCTTTTAGCTGAACTGAGCTTCTAATTAAAAATCTTCACTATTCTTCCTAATTTCTGATGTACTTTTTTACAGAGTAATAAAGCCATCTCAAAGCTCTGTCCTTCCTTAGAGAAGAGTATTATTAACATGAGCAACTCTGAAATGCCCTGTCATCTAATGGTTTTACTAATAGCATGTCTGTCATCTGTCTTGACTGTATGTCTTGTAGCCAGTCTGAACATATTGTGCAATAGAACTCCTGAGTGCAATGCTGATGCATATTCCAACGTTCCTCTCAGTGACAATATCACAACAGTTTACAATCCAGGCAATGCTTAAATATAACAGTATCTCTCAAATAATACATTAAACAGATGTGTACCAGGTATTATAAATATGTGACATAAAAATCTATTGGGTTGGTCAGTGTGCATATCAAAAACCATTCAAGTAGGTCAAATTGTAGATAACTTAAAACTTTAAAGACAGCAATTTTAATAAAACTGTCAATACAATTTTCTTTGTAAAAACATTTGACACTGATTATGCTGCTTATATTGAAAGAGAAACAAAAAGTCTATATCTTTAGATCTTTTATTGACCTGTGAGCACAGCATCAATAACTGCTTCTCAGCTGTAAATGAAAATTGATTCCAGATCTAACCCATCGTTTTCTGTGTGTCTTTAATCCCAAATCACCCACAATGAGACATAAGAACCAGCAGTTTGTCTATGGGACAAAGCATGTGTCATAGGACCAGCTCCAAAGTGCCTACAGTAAAGACACTGTAGCTTGTGTTTACATGTGTTAGAAGCAGGTGGTAAATAAGTCTCTCCTTGCAAGGCCCAAAAAGTGGTAACAGGAGTTTGCAGCTGGGATGGAGTGACTGTAACTTGCCTCATGCTCTATTGCAATGACTGATATGGTCCAAAGCTTTACAGACCTGAAGTCTGAAGGGATCTGAAATGAACACCTCATTGGACCTCCTGCATGGCAACCCAAAGAAAGTCAAAGAAATTGAGAACTTCTGCATCAAGCCCACAACTGCCAGAAGGCTAACAGGAAAAGAAAGCCACAAGGTTTCCATGCATTTTGCAGCAGTTTGACTCTAGTAGGTTGGATTTCCAGTCAGCTCTCACTTGCTGAAGCTTCTTAAGTCCTTGCGGGGGAAATCAAAGTGTATAGCCTCCTTTCAGGACTCTTTTTTTTGGCAGCATGTTGTTAGGGCATCATCACATGTGCCTTAGCCAAAACAGACTTAACAAATTAAGGAGGGTTCTCCAGATCATGTTCATAACTTTTAGGGGCAATTTCCAGTTATGAAAAATTCTGTTTGAAAAGTGAATGCCAAAATTAGGCAGCACAGTCAGTAACAGCATTGCTAATACTATCTATAGAATAAATACCTTCCACTGACTTCAACCTGGTCATTCTTATCCTATCAAGAAATCAAGCTCAACTTGTTAGTTACATGACTGACTGTGTTCCTCCTTAGCAGTGGAGAGAAAAGGAAGATGTTTAACACCTGAAAGTATGAGGACCATGGACCCTTAAATAAGTGCAATACAGTTCATAAATAAGGGTGCTCATTCATAGAAGCGAGGGAGGAAGATAGAAGAGCTTTCTTTCTTGCAGCCAATTTTCTAACAATCTTCCACCATGACAAATGGACTACTAGTAGTCTCAAAAGACAGGCTGATAGATCAAACTCTCTACACACACTACAGACCTTCGCTAAAGTTGAGATCAAAGTGCATTTAGGGATCAGTGTCACTACTGCCTGCCAAGTAAAAATGGAAGGGTCCCTAACAATTCTTAAACGACAAATCCTAGGGCTCTGTTCTCAAAGAATTTCAATTTCCTTGAAATAAGAGTAGAAATCTAGGAAACAAACTTGATTTTTATGTACTGTGTTTTTATTAATAAAACTGAGTAAGTGCTAGCTCGTGCTTCACACTATCTGTAAGATTATAGCACAAAAAATCATAAAGACTGTAAAGACTATGATTCAATTTCCTTACAGAAATGCTGTGTAAACTGTTAGAATGGTTTTGAGCTGAAAAGTTTAAATCTTTTCTCTCCCTGCCAGAATGGCAATGGAGCTAGAGAAGGGTCTGGAGCACAAGTCTGATGAAGAGCAGCTGAGGAAGCTGGAGGGGTTCAGCCTGGAGACAAGGAGGAGAGAGGGGAGACCTCATCACTCTCTACAACTCCCCAAAAGGAGGGTGTAGCCAAGTGGGGGCTGGTCTCTTCTCCCAGGTAAGAAGTGACAGGACCAGAGGAAATGGCCTCAAGGTGTGCCAGAGGAGGTTCAGATTGGGTATTAGGGAAAATTTCTTCTCCAAAAGGGTTGTAAAGCACTGGAACAGGCTGCCCAGGGAAGTGGTGGAGTCACCATTCCTGGAGATATCTACAAGATGTGTAGATGTGACACCTACACACATGGGTCAGAGGTGGAATTGGCAGTGCTGGGTTAACAGTTGGACTTGATGATCTTAAGAGGTATTTTCTAACCGAAATGTTTCTATGAAAACACACTCCACTTCCTAAGTACACAAAATTCCGAGAAACTACATGAGTGGTCCTCATTGTGCTCTCCTGTTTGTCTGCAGTTTATGCTGTGAATGGTATTACTGGAGACACATGGGGTTCTGGGGCAGTCTGAGGCTTCTTACAACTCAGTCACAACAACCCCGACTGCAACCCCTGAACTGGGAGCAACGTGATACTGTTCACACACATGATGCTGCATTGGAAAGAGGCACACAAGTCTCACATGACACTGGTGATGGTTTGAGAGCTATCAGTATTTCATGGTACAGTGTAGTCTTTCCTGCTTGGCATTAACACCACAGATGATCCCTGTTCAAATCAGTGGAGGCTTTTTGTTTGATGTCAGCAAACACCAGTCCTGGCATTTGCTTCTTCATTCACCACTGACATGTGATTTCATCCTAGCAGTGTAAACTGTATAAATTTGGAATTGTGTAAATTCTACTTAAGTCATTAGAAAACTATTACTGTAAGAAAAAAGTAACTGCTACCTGATAATATATTTCTATGTCTGTATTTTAGATATCTCAGTATCACAATATATACATGAAAAAGGGGTCAGCTTTCACCAGAAGGTAAATCTTTCCTGGCATGACCCTAAAGGACAGATTAGGTAGGTTGAAGGAGAACATTTAGGTGGTTTAAAAATAAATAAGAAAGAAAGATTGACTTATAATTAACATTTTCCAGACTGAACAGATGATCTTATGCTGAATTATAGCATTACTTTCCTCTCTATTGCAGACGTTTAGAAATTTGAGCCTATTGCATATATAAAGTAAAATGAAGGATGAATTTAACCCAGTTTCATTTTTTTCTGATAAGAATGTTGAGAATATGGATTTCACCAGCATTTTTTCCCAGTATAAACTATAAATATTTATAAAGTGGGAAGGATAGAGAGTGACACGAGCCAGTTTTTTGAAAATGATTCTTCATTAAAATCCCACGTAGGTTGAGAGACTTTCAGTATTGATTTACAGCTACATGCTGAGGATTTTCCCTCTCACAAGTAGGAATCACTGGATTACTGGCTGTGGACTCCCAACCCTTGACCCACTGATTGGAATAAAAATTTACGGACACAACCTTCTTGCATGAAATTGTATAAATGAATTGCGAAGTGCAAACCAACTCTTTAGTTGTATTGGTGGTTTGATGGGGTCATTTTACACCCACTTCCAGAAAGCTTATCAGTTTAGAAATTGAGTACCAAGCAAGTGGAGGCTGCTCCCTGGTTAGCTGGTATGATGGAGGACAGGCATTTCGGAACACACTGGCTATTATGGGTGATGTCATGTGTGGTCTCCAATTCCAAGGTTAGTAAGACTTGTTTTCATTTAGTTTAATCCACCAAACAAGATTTAAGATAATGGATTCTGCAGCACCTCAAAACGTTTTTTTGATGCAAGTATAGTAAACCAACAAGAAATGAGAACCAACCAATGAAATAACTTAGTCAGATTATATGATCTACGCACTTAGATCAGATGTATTTACCTGTTCATTGTCATCTTCATCACTGCTGAGTTTCAGATCATCCTCAAGCATTCTGAAAAAAAAAAGAAAGACAATACAGATTTATATTTAATGAATCAACTTTACATAGAATGGGCTAAATCTACACATCAGAAAAGTCAGAGAAAAAGCTCTTTCAATTCAACAGCAGCAAAATCAGACCTGTGGTAAGTAAACTGATGTATTCTCCATGTATGTATGTATTAGTCCTTCTGTGTGGTGTTAGAGAAGAACAAATGACTTTCAGACTAATCCATCATGAAGTTTGGCAGTCAGCTCCTCTTTCATTTGCACATTGCCTCACAATGGTTAGTCCATATACACCTATGTGTATTTCTAAATTAAGAGGGAAATCCAGCTCTGGGACTGCTAAAAACTGAGAAAAAGTCATCCATGTTTCATTCTCCATCTAGGGCACCACCGATTTTCTTTGAGGCTGGTACCAATCCCCACCTTATCAAATTGAGAATGCAGAGTGGAGAGTAGCAAGAAGAGGAAGTGCTTGTTTGAGGTTTGATGGGACCTCACAGTTGCTAGTATCCAAGGGCAAATATTTTCCAAGCCAGGAATCTGCCGGTTCACATCCCATTTTTTACTTATTTATTTTTTAATACAGAAAGATCTCACAAGACTGCTCCCTGCTCTTGGTTAAAGGGGAAGTAAACTCCTAAAAGATGTGGCTACCCCTATGGTTCCTTCTTTTTTTTGGCAGAAGAGTTGAATAATGCACATGACTATATTAATAACTATATGAGTTTTTTTTAATCCAAGAATTGGGTATGGAAAAATACACAGGGTAAGGAACCATATTATTTGCTGTCACAGAGACAAGAAAAGGTCTTTTCTTTTGAGGTCCATCAATTTGAAGAGACATGACTAGCAGTCACCAAATAACCTCCTGCACAGCTTTCCATATGTTCGTGCTTGTATCTGGTGGTCCTCCTCATATTCCTTGGCTACACTTCTACATCATCATGCCCATCTTTTCACCTTGACAAATTGTCTTATCACAGGATGACGTATGAATGAATCAGCACATCTCACTCAGATTCGCTGTGACAGCCACTAAAATTGTGGAGCTTCCTTTCTGCCAGCCTGAGCTCCTCTACCCACGGCAGGAGGCTTGCAAATTGCAATTATTGTTTCCTTTCTGCCTTGATGGAGACCTAAGTCTATGATTTTTTATTGTTAGCCTTTAAATAACTGCAGCAATCAATGGATGTTCTGCTAGGAATTTTTTTTTTGTTTGAAGACTACTGGTAAATCATGGCAGCCTCCCGATAGAAAGAATTTTAAAGAGGGGACAATAATCCCAATGTGGAAATATCAGAATCAGTTGAAGCCCTGATGGTGATCCTAAAAAGAGAAAGTGGAGGAGATCTTTAAACTGTTTTGTAAGTCATCTGTCTTTGAGTGACCTCTGTTGTCGGGCAGCCCAGTGGTTACAAAGTATCTGGACACATAACTACTAGTGATTATCATCTTGACAAATGGCCAATGCCTCCCTGTAATATGTGAACCTACCAAGTACAATGGTAGCATGGATAAAAAATCTTCTAAAAGTAAGGATTTGTGGTGGGTTGACCTTGGCTGGATGCCAGGTGCCCACCAAACCACTCCATCTCTTCCCTCCTTGTCCGGACAGGGGAGAGAAAATATAACAGAAGGCTCATGGGTTGAAATAAAGACAGGGAGAGATCACTCAGAAATTACTGTCACAGGCAAAACAGACTCTATTTGGGGAAATTAATTAGAAGTATTGGCAATGAAATCAGAGTAGGACAACGAGAAATAAAACCATATCACAAAACACCTTCTCCCAACCCATCCTTCTTCCTGAGCTCAAACTCACTGCCAATTTTCTCTACCTCCTCCCCCCTGTTGGGAAGGGGGATGGCAAATGGGAGTTACGATCAGCTCATCACACTTTATCTTTGCAGCTTCTTCCTCCACAGGGAGAGGACTTCTCCCACTCATCCCTGCTTCTTCCAGCGTGGGGTCCCCTCCCCTGGGAGACAGCTCCTCCGTGAACTTCACCAATGAGAGTCCTTCCTATGAGCTGCAGTTCTTCAGGGACTGTTCCAGTGTGGGTCCCTTCTGTGGGGTGCAGTCCCTTCAGTCACAGGCTGCTCCAGTGCAGGTCCCACACAGGGTCACAAATCCTGCCAGCAAACCTCCAGACTGGGCTCTCCTCTCCATGGGGCCGCAGGTCCTGCCAGGATCCTGCTCCAGCATGGGCTTCCAATGGAGTCACAGCCTCCTTCAGGCATCTGTCTGCTCTGGCACTGGGGCCTCCTTGGGCTGCAGGTGGATCTCTGCTCCACCAAGGACCTCCATGGGCTGCAGGGGCACAGCAGCCTCACCATGGGCTGAAGAGCAATCCCTGCTCCGGTGCCTGGAGCACCTCCTCCTCCTTCTCCACTGACCTGGGTGCTCGCAGAGCTTTTTCTCTCACACACTGACACTTCTGTCTTCTCCTGCTGCACAGCAGTTTCTTCCCTTTTTTAAACCCAGAGGCCACTGTCACTGATGGGCTCAGCCTCAGCCAGTGGCAGGCCCAACCTGGAGCTGGCTGGCATTGGTTTTGTTGGACATGGGAGAAGATTCTGGCAGCTCCTCACGGAAAGCCACCCCTGAAGCCCCCCTGCTACCAAAACCTTGCCATGCAAACCCAATACACAATTTTCCAGGAATTATTAATCTTTACAGGCCTGGACTTTGGTGATGAACAGAAACTTTTAATGCTGTTTATCTAGCAGACACATTCATTTGTTTCCCCAGAGCCAATACTTGCTGTGCCATTCTCAATGTATCACTGTACCTCGATCTATCCATAGTCCCTGATTGTTATCTGCAAGTCTCATTACACCAGAAGGACAATACCCCCAGGAAACCGAGACCATTTTCATACAGGACTATATCATTCTGACTCTTAACTCTAATTCAATTCTACACTCCTACTTTTAAACCTACATCTCACTTTAATGTGTAAATTATCCACTGCTTTAAAGCACCACTGCTAGATAATGTGCTCTATTGTTATTTTTTAATACAGATCTAAGAGGACATAATGCAAAGGATCTTTTCATGAATGAAACCCCCAAAGGGTGGTATGTGTTTTTTTTTTTCTTTCAGCTATCGGATGGGTTTTTTTTTCATTTGTTACATGTTAAATCCTTTTTTGACATACCTTGGTAGAAATAAACCAAAAAGGACAAAAGAAATTCCATATTGGATAAATGGAAAGAACAAAGAAGAAAACATAAAAAAGATAAATGGATACACTTACTAAACTAACCCTACAGCCATCTGAAATGCCTGATTAATAACTGTCCTCATACAGCACATACTGCAGACACTTTCTAACAAGTACAGTAAGTGCAAGACATGTTTATTGAATATTGAAAAATATAAAATTGATATAAAACATGATTAGTAGGAAGGACAACTGTTAAGAGTTTGTTTCAGATAAACTAAATTTGCAGGATTTATGAGTTCCCTTCAAGAGACTAATGGATGTTTAGACAACTAGAGAGAGGAAAAAAATTGGATTTTGGTATTTCTTTAGCAGTTCCAAGCTTATCACTTGGAGTATATAATTCTTCTTAGCCTGTTCTGCTAAATGAAGAATATGTCATCCCATTCAGTTCCAAAACTCAAAGGTTAAACAACTAAACCACCCAGCTTCTAAAATGCATCACAGTCTCCAGGCAGATGGAATAATTAAAGAGAAAACTGAGTGTAGTATCAACAATAAATATATGGTAGCTAGAGAAATAAGGGAATAAATTAGAAATACACAGTATGTACAAATGAAAGTAGGATGCTGAAGATTGCAAATAACCTGTTCACAAAGTATATTGGTTCGAAGATGTAATATTTTATAGAATTCAGAGGACTAGATGGTCTTCCACAATTTTAAAATGTGCTTAATATTCTGAAGGCATGGCCTACAGTAGCTTGTAGTCTTTAATGTTTCTATTAACTCTCATTTATAAGCAAGTAGCATCTGATTGCACTCAAAGTCCAATTGGGGTTTTTTAAGCTTGCCAGCAATCTTAATCCAAGGTGACCATCATATCTAGAAAGGTAACCCATTTAAGCTTTAAGCCCTGAGACAGAAGAGCTCTGTATCTACAGCTCTCCGAGACAGTGTCTGGATGGTCTGAACGTGAAATTAGGCTCTTGAATGAGAGGTCTCTGTAAATACCCATATGACCTATTCTACTCTATATAATTGTTCACCTCAGAAACACCCAGGCTGGAGATTACAGAGTATATTTGTTATTAAGATCAGGACAGCTATTAATAAAGGCTAATTTGGTGGCTATGTTAAAATTACAATGAATACTGTCAACGAGGGCAAATCAAAGAGAAAACTGCCTGTATCAGAAAGCTATCTCCAGAGCTGTTATGAATTAATTTTATTTCCTATTCTTCTCTGACCCAGCTGACATTATTATTGAATATACATGTACTTGTTTGTCTTTTCATCCATAGCTAATGCAAAACACCACTTTAGGGAAAGAATGGGATTAAGTAGGATTTTTTATTTCATTATTAGAGCAATGCTATTTACTACAACGGCTGAAGTTGTGTCAGCATATTTATTATAATCTACAATTTTCAGAGGTTTATAATTTGGAAAGTGAAATTATTGCAAGGAAGAAACATTGGGATAAAGCAATACATTTATCTGTGGTGTAAGTAGGGGCAATCTCATTGACTGAATACAATACCCACTTCCTCCAGGGATGAATTGGCTCCCAAAGCGGACTGTTCCTACATTACAAATTTAGCTAGACAAATGGCTGAAGGAGGGCTTTTTTAGGATGAGTTTTGTAAAAGTCTCACTAGAAATAGTAAAAACAAAATAGCATTTTTAGAAGCCTTCAACTTACGTCAGGCCTCAGATTATAATGGGGAAATTACGTCAGAAGATTATAATGTGGAAAAATGGGGAAAAAAATCAAAATGAGTTATTTTTATAACTTTCTCGCACAGTAACTTTTATCTTCTCCCTTTGACTCTTCACACATTTTCCAAAAACATCATTAAAAAATATGCCATGATAATAAACCAGTTTAAACATAATCAATATCTGTACATAACTTGTTATCTTGAAAGACAATGTCAAACGATCATGTAAGTCCCAATATGGCTTCTGTTTCTCAGTGGGACAGACTGTTTTTTTATACTGTTTTTCTGTCCGTGTTCAGCTTGTATGAACCATGGAGTCCCTCAGTTACTCTCAAGAGGTGTTACAGCTTGTCACACTAATCAGGTGAAATGTAATTCTGGGCACATTTTTTCATGAATAGTGAGCAAGTGGCCAAAGCTGCGGAGCAAGATGATGTAGGACTCGGTGCGACTTTTGGGGTGACTGGACTAGGTTTTCCCACTCATCAGTGCTGGCAGTAGCAAAGACAACAGTTTTAACTCAGCTCTGGGGTTTGGGCTGAAATTCCCTGGGGTCTCACCAAGTTCAGCTGCAGGAACACTGAAACAGGACTTGTAGCCCATCCCGACTTTTGAGTTTGGCAGGTGTTTCGTGCACACCAGACCTGCTGGCCTGGGATCCTGACAACCTCAAGCATGTGAGGATTTGATTAGGAGACATGACATAATCCCCTCCCTGAAAAAGCACTACCACAATATCACTCAATTTCAGTCATTTTTATAGAAAACTCTGAACTTTTTAAAGGAGTATCTTTACAGCTCAACATCCGTTTTTTAAGGTTTCATGTCTAACATATTTAAATGCTTTCTACAAATGACCGAGGTCTGGATTGCTAGTAGACTTCTGGGAATGCTGTGCATTTCTTCCTGCTCTGGTTGTAGAGGCAGGGAATCCACTGTGTTTATAGTAACATGTTTGGTGACACAGCTTCCTCAAGGAGGTGCTTTAAAAGGCAGAGTGAATAGGATGAGGTTCTGCATGTCTAATTTGCTCTGGGATCTTCTCACCACTGCACTGGAGCTCCACTCTGGTGTGAAAAAAGCCTTGTGGGAATGAAAAGGATGGAGAAAAGGGAAGAGGATGTTGCAAGCAGACAGCCAAGGGAATACTGGTCAATTCCCTAATCCTGAGCTGCTCAGAAAATTAACTTGCTCATGTCAAACCACATCTGTACAAAATGCATATCCCATCTGAGTCATATCACAACAAACGTAAGTGTTGCTTCTGAAGGAAGGAGGACAGGCAATAGTGTTACCCAGACATACAGACATGCCATTCTTTTCTTGTCAGGTCTGTCTCTGGTAAAACGGGAACATATTCATAATACTCCTGCACTTTTTAAAATATTTAGCTCATTGGTTTTTGTAAATCTGTAACATTGTCCTTGCAACCTCAGTGGGAAAACCATGCTTCTGTCCCGTTAGTGGGACAGGATGTATTGGTTAAATTTTGCTGAAAAGAAAAGGATGAAACTGTGACTAATGACACAAAAGACACAGCAAAGTTCTGCTAGGACAAGCAATGCCTGGTATGGAAGGCTTACAGAGGATGTGGGTGCTCTCCAAGGAAAGAATTCTCTCCTTTTCAACCTTCCACTGATAGATAAGGACAATTTTAAATCAAGGTTTGTATGCTTTAGATTGGAGTAGCATGTGCTGCAACTAGTTATTCCATTCCATATGAAAGACAGAGCTTAAAATGTTACAGCAAATTTCACTTACGAAATTTAATAAGACTTAATGCCAAAACACAAAGGAATCAAATAAATGCCTTTGAGGTAAAAAAGTAGGACATTGCCACCCTGACCAACCAAGCCCTTGTTACTCTTGTCTGCAGCAATACTCATATGGAGGGAACACTGTCCATGCAAATAGTGACTAGCACCGAGATGCATCCTTTTCTACCCCTGAACTTTCATGGAAATAAGGCCATCAGTTGAACACAGTCTCTGTTGGTTTACCCTATGGACTTCATACCAAACTTGTTTTTCATTTTCCTAGTGCATTTCTCTGTAGTATATAAGGCTTCTCTGAGAGTGGTAACTCAAAAGGTATCATGCAAATGACAAACTGTATAATGGAATTCAGATGTATTTCAAGAATGTGTTGCACACACTGGAGCACAATTTTATCATTTATCAAGAGGGAAGAGGGGGCCTATGTGTGTGAAAACATCTAACAATAGATTTCCCTAGAGAAGTTCATAATACAGTGAACAAAAAAACTGGGGAAATGAAAATAAATGGTAGAGTAATTCCAAAGCAAAAAAGAAGATCTTTTATTTTAAAACATCCCATCAATAAATCTTGAAACCTGATATCCATTCTTTTGCTGAAATGTGCAAGTCATCTTCAGATTATTTCCTCTGACATATTGGAAGAGTTATGGTAAAAGAAAATTTCAGAAGATTAAATGGAATTTACAAGCACCATTTACCTTAATAGTCAGGGCCTTTTGTCCAGCAATTTTATACATACTTAAACATAATTTATTAATTTTTCCTTCTCCTCATCCACCATTTTCTCCTGTTACATTTTTATCAATGATGAGGTCTGTCTTGCAAACTCTTACAGAAGTAAATTCTGCTCATTTAAGCAGTTTCAGTGACCTGAATAGGGCTGATTTTCTTAAGGTATACATCAACTCCTTAGTCTATGGACTGAAATTGCATCCCCTTAGAAAGAACTGAAGTAAAATCTTGTGTCTTCACTACAAAACAGCCTGTGAGCAATAGAGGTACCTGTTCTCTTCCCTCCCACGGGAGAAGGCACACATTAGCCTCCTAACACGGTCAGCCTCCCTCTGGCCCAGCTGATGGAGAAAGATGTCTTGCTAAGACACACTCCATTTTGTGTTGTCACACACAGCCTGCCTTAGTGTTCCTGGCACCATATCAGTAATTAGTGTAATTACAGCTGGTGAGAGAGAAGTAACCCCCGTGGTTATCTATTAGGTACCTCACAATTAGAGAGTGCACTTCATTACTCATCTTGCCGTATCATCTCTTAATTTCAAAAGGATTAAGCAAAATTAATTCTTTCAGTAGAAGAATTTCTTTATCCAGCCATCCATTAATGTCTATGTGTAAAAAGCTCTTCAAGGCAACTAAGATATTAAGTTGCTACTAAGTGCATTATAACTACCGCTCTGTTGACAAGCATTTTTTGTTTCATTAAAGATGAGACAAGAACTTTGGGAGGAGGGAGAAATCTACTGCCAACTTTTATCTGTATATTATAAGCATAGATGGAAATCTGTATGTTTAGCATCAATAATATCTAGTACATCTAATAATTTCATACCTCTATTGAGCTTCAATCCTACTCCCAAACAATGCTTCCAATAGAATGGGAGCAGAACTGGTCTAAATAGTTCAACAGTGTAATAGGAAGTTTTAAAGTAAATCACAAAAAGCAGCAACCTTTGGTTTCAAGATGGTGAGTTGGTACTTTTGTCTTAGTAACAGTAATACCACCAGGTTTGCCTTCTGCCTCAGAAAAGTGCAATCTCTATTCCATTGTGTCTCCCTCACTGTCCAATGACTCTTCAGTACAAGATACGACTTTGTTTGGCAAGGCCTGAGCATGATGTATGACTGAAGCAAAGAGGGGGGGAAAAATAGAAGAGAGAGACAAGAACAAATAAAAGTTTGGGTCCAGAAAAAATACAGGGAAAGACTAATAGTTTCTAAAAATGCCAGCATAAAATTTGTATTCTTTGAGTTTTTGAAGAATAAAAATGAGGACCCCACGTTTTTTAGTGTTCCAAATTCTGCCAGTGTGCACAGAGCTTTTACTATTTTCCCTTTGATGAACTGCAAGGGCTGATATAATTTTGGATTCTGCTATTTATCAAGAGCAATATATAGTCCAAGAGCCATTTCTGTGATACATGCTCATTTCCAATACATTCCACATGAAAAACACCTGCTTACTCCAACCATATTTGATTAAAAATGTCTCCTAGCCAGAGCACCAGTATTTTCTCTGGTAAACAAGCCTTCAGTTGGCATATTTACACACAAATGCTATGGGAACTTAGCACACAGTTAAACAATGATTGATAATTCTACAGCAACTTGCAAAGGTGACTTCAAAAAATCATACCAGAAAATATATTAAAGAAATTTGTTCAACAGGGAACGAATAACACAGGACTGGCTCATCTATCCAATGTTCTACAGTGCATATGGAAGGACATTCATTTTATTCATTGATTATATTCCTTTATTTTATTCCTTTTTTAATCTGGCAACAAAGTGAGTCCTTCAAGAAGCTGTTTGATGAGCTGTCAGTACGAACACAACATTCGCAAATCTTTCTCTGTGCATTCTTTTCCCCTTACACAGACTAATCTTGTATCTGAAGAGCAGAGCTCTTTTGTTTCTGCAGATTGGAAATGGGTTGTGTCTGGTAAACCTGAAGCTTCAATAACTTGGTCTGGAGTGAGAGCAGCTATTTTTGTCCAGGTAAACCTTTATACTGATGTATTTTTTGCGTCTCTTTCTGCCATTTGAACTGTTTGTTTCTAATTTTGAACTGCTGTCTAGAAAGTTCAGTGCCATGGGGAGAGACTGCACTTCAGTGTTAGCGATAAGAGTGGCACTGAGTCCTCAAGGCACTTTACAGAGACAGCACAGACTGAAATGAACTCTGGTCCTCTCCAGTATGGGTTTTTTGACTCCATGGAGCTGGGCAGGCAGGTGATGAGGAAGAGAAACATCCAGCACGTGCTATGGGATAAGGTAGCACGGCAGCTCCCCAGCAGCACCACTCTGTTCCAGTCTCAGCTGAAATGGCACCCACAACCCTTCCACACCCGGGAGGAGCTCTGGCTCCTGCTTCTCACTGCCCTGGCACAGTCCTCTGGCAGGACCTCCAGAGAACAGGCATAGTTTTCCAGTCTTTCTGCATATGATGAATCTACTTTATCTACCCTTCACAAAAAAGGGTGGATCTGAAAAGCCAAAAGAGTCTCAGAGAAAGCTCTGAGCGAGCAAATCAAAGCAAATCAAAGCCTGGAGTTTGGATGCTGAGAACAGGGTGCCAAGTAAATAAAAGCTCCAACAGAGGCCAATTTATCCCCAGTTCACAAATCATTTCCCTACTTTAAACTCTTTTAGCCATAACAAGGCCCAACAATCCTTCAACTACAATTAACATGAGGACTATTTCCCTCCATAGTCTCAATTCCTTAGCAAAGTTTTTGAACAGTGTTCATAGCCAATATATGTTTATGCCCTGAAAACAAACACAGGTACTGCTCAGTTGCTGTCTGCAAAGGAGACACATCAGCTCTTATGGGTTCACAGCACTCCAACATGATGTGGAGCTTTTCACTCTGTTTTCATAGCTTAAGGACATATAGAAGGGAAAACTATTTTATCAAGTAAAAACTATTTCTGTCTAGTATTAGGCTTATCAGAGTTTTCTGGCTCAAACTTGGATGTCATCAGGGTCATGTCTTGGTTAAGGAGACAGGGACAAAAAGAACAGAGAAAGACAGAGAAAGAAATTATTCTATTAAAATCCCATAAGCAGTAATAATAGAAAAGTGGAAAAGAGAAGGCAGAGTTGGAAGAAAAGAAGGTAAAAAATGCCAAAGGCAAACTAAACACAAGTATCTCACGGTGGTTTTGTAGAATATGTAGTTATGCCAGCCTTAGTTTGGAGGAAGGATAGAAGGGAGTAGCAAAGACAACAGTTTTATCTCTTCTTCCTGATACAAATCAGATTTTCCTTTAGTAGAAACATAATTTTTTAACTGATCATTAGAAGAAATTTACTCATATTACAGTATTTGCTAATGTGAGGAAACCTGAAATCTCCTAACATGAACTCAAGAGATCTTCATAACTCAAACACTGCTCATCCCTTCATAGAAAGGATAAAGAGTATCTGGCAAGAAAAAAGCTAAAGGTAAAGCCTCCCAGTTTCTTTCACGACACTGGCCTCTAAAAAAGCCATAACCCATGTCCTCATATTTGAACTAGTTCCGTGTGAGTGGACCCTGACTAATCAGATGAGTGGAGGAATAGCAAAATAACCTGACATTGATTTCGGGTTTAGAGGTATTTAAATCCCTGGAATAAATTAGTCCTGAAGAATGAAGTGTTGGGGATGATTGTCCTGAAACCAAATAAAGGGGTCTGGCTTCTTAATTTCAGTGCAAATGAACAACTTCATAGAACTGTAATTATTTACTTGTTCAAATGGAAGACTCAAGATGTTTAATAAAGACTGGTAGAGGGACAAATCACTGTTGCAGATACTGCAAAGGTAATGCCATGCAGTCATGACATGGCTTTTCATTGATATGTTAGGCTATGGAGAATGTGAGCTTTAGCTTCAGAAACAATGTTTGTTAATGTGAAGAAAAGTGAAATTTGCCAAATGTCATATTTTTTTCAAGCTTAGTGCTTGACTTACAGATTTTTTCAGTGGGGTGCATTTCCAAAGCAGAATTCCAAGATGGACTTTGCAAGCCCTTAGTACTGGCCTGCTGACGGTGCATGGTGAATAAAGAGCAGGGGTTGGTCACAGAGAAGATGAGCAAGTACCAGGGACTTATGTGTGCATGGGAGAACTGACCAAGGCTTTCAGTGCCAGAGCCACTGCACCTCTGTGAAAATACTGCTGGAGAACACCTGGTACACAGGGCAGGTCAGGGATGATCAAGCAGCAAAATTTCCCAAAGAAAGCAAAGTTAAGGTGATCTTGGGGAAGGTGAGCTTCATTTTCATGGCACTAATTTGTGATCAGTTTTTAAAACCACTTCTCCCATAGCTGCAAGATCCTACATCAATAATCCATAGCTGTCCCACAGATCTGACACAGAGTTTGCAAAGGAAAATGACTCTTCAGTAAGACTGTTCACTTCTGTCTTTAAATGAACATTCTGTTGATCAGTCTAAAAATGTATAAACAGATTAATCCAAGCAGTACTAAAGCTAATGTAAATAGAACAGATAAAACCAAGCAAGACTAAAACTAATATAAATAGATGGGATAAATTAAAAAAATACTTAAATCATTTCTGAATCTGGATGATTTATAAAGCACTGCATATGCATGAGAGAAACCAAGTACCAACTACAGGCCTGAAAACACTGACTCATGCAAGTAATCCTTGCTCCTGCAAGCACTATTTTTCAGGCTCAGATCCAAACACAATGCCTGACACTGTTTGCTCTGATAATCACTCTAAGATAAACAGATATGAATAACTGCAAATACTTCCAAGCATTTCCTTTCACTTATAATGTAAAAAGAAAAATTAGAGGATAAAATGAAAATGTATGTTTCCACTTCCAGATTTCATACATCATTAATTCTGTAAAAATATATCCGTCTTCATGCTGATAGTTCTCTTTGCTTGGCAAGCTCGAAGAATGCAATATACTAGATAACCTGATTGAAAATTTGATCCTATTGTTTAACAAAATGAGGATTGTTTCATAAGGGGCTCCACCATGTCTGTGCACATTTTCCCCTAAGTAACAGTGTAAGACTTGTATTTCCCCAGACAGCTGAACATTTACATTGATGTACTTGGCTACAGATCCAATCTTGCTCTGGCTATAATAAAGAAGAATTTTCCTCAGCATTTTGAATTATGGCACTGAAATAATTTAACAGTGCCTTCTGTGCATGTTACACAAGTTTTCTGATATAGTTACCTCTTACTGAAAGTTTGTTTATCCTATAAATTGTGCCACATGGTTAGACCATGCTTTGTCCTGAAATCTGCAGAGGTTATTTGTTTCAGTATCTTTGCAAATGGTGTAACTGTGGAAAAGCTAGCATTTCCCCTCAGCCATGCACACCCCATATATACACTTTCCATTCTTTATATTCCCTAGGAAGCCCAGGTTACTTTTGAGCTATCTGCTCATTTGTGCTTGCAGAGACCTTTACAATGTTGGAAGAATGAAGCTGTGAGGAACCAAGAAAGGAACACTCAATTGCTGGCTTAAATGCCTACAGTAGGGAATTCCCATGAACACTGCTTATGCCTAATTGCAGAATCACAGAATGGCTGGTGTGGGAAACAACCTCTGGAGATCATCTAGTTCAACTCCCCTGCTAAAGCAGGTTCCCCCAGAGCAGGTTGCACAGGATCACATCCAGAAGACTTTTGAGTATCTCTGGTGAAGGAGATGCCACAACCTTCCTGGGCAGCCTGTTCCAGTGCTTGGACATTTGTGTGCATTGATGCCTCTCAAACTGATTTTCTCTCAGTTTTCTTTTCTCCAGGCTGAAGAGGCCCAGCTCCCTCAGCCCTTCCTGAGGGAGAAATGTCTCTCCAGTCTCTTATCATCTTCACAGCCCTTCACTGGACTCAGTCCAGGCACTCTATTTTTTACTCCAATCTTTTATCAGAATCTCTTTGAACACTGGTTCCACTGTTGGCAGGAACCCGAGCCCTAACTGTATGCTATATAAGAACCTGTTTGTTTTTCCTGGCTTTTTTATCCTAGCATTTGAATTGTGAGAAAAGGAATGGAAATTCTGTAAGATCTAATTGGGTCTAGGTACTTGCTTTCTATCAAATTTCACTAGGGTTTCAAAACTTGATTTTCTATCAGGATAGTTACAAGGACATAATGTACCTTTTTTCCTAGACTATTATTTTTGTACTTTTTCATCTTACTCTACACACCTGCTGTAACAAGTCTAAATCTTAGTGACAATTATCTTCTGAGGAACAAGTGTGTACTTTTACCTTATGTCTGATATGCAGGCTGCAAGGACTCCCCATGTTGGCTGAGTTTTGATGTTAGTTCAATTGGGAAAGGATGAGTCCCACAAAGAGAAAATTGCACGATACACCTTGCACTTGGTGCACGAGCTGTTAATCTACAGACTAATCCAGTTGATACATATGGTTAGGCAGTTGGGTAACTATCAGGGCACAACACTACCTTTCATCTCCTAAGGTAATGCAGAAGTTGTATCTCAAATCCAATTTAAATTGGTGCTCCCTTGAGCTCAAAGATAATTTCTCTCTAATCCTCTTCTGGTTGTCTATAGAGTAACCTTCAAAATCTCAGAAATGACACTGTAAAAAAATGATCAAGTCATAATTTTTTAGCACAAAACCAAGCTATTTTTCCTGGTGTCACTATGTTCCAGCTGTTATCAGATTCAAGAATTCTTCAATTGCCTTGAACTCTGCATTTATTTTACTTTTCCAGATTTTTGCCAATGAAAATACCTCAGCACTGCTTGAAGAGAAAATAATCTTGTCAGTTTTATTGTGCCATATCTGAGATGATGAAGGTCATGCTAACTACAAGTCTGTTCCAATTGCTATGGGGTTGGGTGAGGTGGACTTTTTATTTTATTTTTGGTTTTCCCTTTGCTCCTACCACAAAGTAATAGGGATTTTCCCCTTTCATTCATCTTGCCTTTTGTTGTTTTTAATCGACCACCCATCAGTGCCGAATTGCCTTGTAACTGTCTGCTGAGCTTTCATTTGACAGAGATAGCTGCTATTGTTAGCAGGAGCCTTCACTTCAGCCCATTTAACTTTCCTCAGTTTGACAGCTTCACAATAGCCACCTTCCATCTAAAGAAAACTGTGATTTAGTAGAAAAGGAATGTGGGACAACAGCCTGATCTGTCACTCAGTCTCCAGTGAGTTCTCCTGGCATAAAGTTCCCCTACAAAGCCCGAGGATGAAATACTACATGAAAATAAGACGGTCACGAGACATGTTCAGTTATATATTCTGGTAAAATCTAAACAGCAATCACATTCAAAAATACAACCCTTTCCTGTCAGTAATACCCCATGCAGGGCAGTAAAATAAATATTTTGATTGATTCTAAACTTCCATTTTTTACTTACATACCAGAGTAATACTTGACTTTTTTTTCCTCCTCTTTTATTCACCTAGTAATTGTTCTCAGATTGATCTACAACAACTCCTAGTGGAAACAATATGTCAGAAGTAAATTAAAGCTTTCATTGGACTAGTCGTTGGTCCAACTCCACATAAGTCTACATGAAAAGATGTTGATGAATTAAGAGCTGGATGTCCTCCCTTACCAACAATTAAAAAAGTCAAATTACAGCTGCCTAAGCACAGCCCCTGAATACTCCCCAGCTCAGCTCCACATTCAGCTGTCCTTTCATATGCAGTTTGGAAATACATTTGTAGCTGATTTCAACTGTTGTGCACTTATGCCTAATGCCTTTTTGAAGTTAAACTGAAATCTGGTTTTATCATTTGGCACAAATGACAAGCTGTAGACAGCCTGATTTCCAGGCATCATTTTTTTTTTATCTAGCCATAAGTAACTGTATTATTTTCTTGTCCAAAAACCTGGATCACAGTTTGATGAACATTTTCTTGCTAAAAAATGTGTCTAGAAAATTAAATTTGATTATCATAAAGCATACTTTATTTCAGTCCATCTATATTCCTCTCTTGAACTCTCATTAGCTTCACTAGAAAAGGCATAAGAAAACAGTTGACACAGCTGCACGCTACAAAAGGTACCTCCTAAACTGACTACCATGTTCATCTGAGTTTGAGAACCATTTCCTAGTATTTAAAATAAATAAGCTGCACTGGTAGTGGTGACTAATCACCGAGTGACATATGAATTTTTGTTTTGCAGCAGCCATTCAAAGCTTCAGTCAAGAATCTACCTTCATTATATAGAAAGGCATGTACAGAAATAGAGAGAGAAAATTGGATGACTCCAGTAAAAAGACAGATAACAGTTACTAGAGAAGCATCTATTGCCCAGAGTTCACTTGTGAGACAGTACCCATGAGGCTACAACTAGGAAGAACACCAGACTGCTCCACTGTTTCTAATTAGGGAGGACATCCTTCATTTTATAGCTCCTGTGGTCTAATTTGTAGAGAGCCATATCCCCTAAAGCTTTCTGTAAACCAAATTAAAACTCATTCCATCAAGGAGTTTTAGCAATATACAGTCTCTGATCACAATACATACTCATGGTCATGGAGTTGCTTTAGGCAGTCAGCTGGGGGGTGCATTCTTTTTGTTTTTAGGGCTATTCTTTTTCCTTTTTTTTATTAGGAAACAGCAAATTTCTTCTAGGAAAATACATTTTAGACCAGCAAATCTGGTTCTGTTTAAACAGTCATTCATAAGAAGGAACAGTACATACAGTCCCTCTCTACTGATTTTCCTGGTATTCTCTGACTTTTAATTAAAACATTTTTCTCTCTACTCTTTTACTCAAAACACCTCAAAGCTTCAGCCAGCTCAACAAACATTGCTAGCAATTTTTTCCCCAAATTAGGAAAAAAGCTTAGGGCTTTCTTACAAGCATCAAGACTTCATGAATGCTTTTGAAGTTTGCACTCCCTTCTCAATCCAAAAAACAATCATATCATGTACAGCAGTAACACAAACATCCTACTGGTCTTTAACCCAGCTCTGGACAAGGAGAGGAAATTCCATCTGTATGCCCATTCAGTCCTTGGCCTCTATGCTGCCACTATCAAACAGTGCCAATTAGGATCACAGCTTCTGGATTTGGACACATGTCCATTAGACTGCCATGGAGAACTTTATTTCACACAGGCCACGGAACAGCTCTGAGAGTGTAATGACTCTTGTTCCCTACAAATCTGACTTAAATTTGAACTAGTAATCTGAAGGTGAAAGGGTCCATCATCTCTTGTTAGAGCAGTCTGTGCCAGCCAGAGCCCCCAGCTATATGAATAATTTGGTGTCACTTGGCTGCTGAACTTTTTACACACACACACACAGGCATGCACAAAATTCCTTGAAAACATGTCCCTCTTTCATTCCTGTAGTATCTAATATAAGTGCACCAGTTCATATGCATTGGCATGGCTGCTTGTATCAATCAACACTGCAAACACTAACTTACATGCTTATTTCCTCCCACATGCAAAGGGACTGAGCTAAATTTCTTCAAATAAGATTTCAAGAAAGCATTTATCACAGCTGGTGTAATTACAGAATTACCTGTGAAAAACCACAAAGGCTGAGGGATCTAATAAATAAGTGGAAAACTACAGCATAATATCGAACAAAATGTCTACAGTCAAAATATTCCACTCGGTAAAGGTCACATACTCCCTGCCTCGAGGAACAGCAGAGCACTCTTTGAATGCAGGCAGGTGAGAGCTTTGCCTATATTATGTGAGGAGATTTTGATAAACATTTCAACCTATTTTGACAATGGGTGGCCAATATGGCAAAGTGGTTCACAGTGGTTCACAGTAGCAGTTTGATACCAAAAACTGACCAGTAAGAAATTTGATAGGCTGGCCCAAAATGCTGAGAGCTATTAACCTTGAGAAGCTTATGAAAAGAGGATGTCCTGTTGCCTAGGAGAGTTCTCAAATTCCTCGGAACCTGACCACTGCTGCTGACCACTCTGCTCTGCCTGCTACACCCATCTCCTTTCTCTCCACTCCGTACTCTTGTATCTTCCATTAAGCCTCATTTCAAACAAAACAAATATATTCACTGTTGTTTAAAAGCTTATCTACATTTCCTGTGAGTTATTTTCATCAGCAGCACTCTATTAAAGTTATTTCAAAGTAAACTAGTGAGAGAGCAAGCAGAGACTGTGTAGCAGTATATCATGTGTCTTCTCAAACCAGTTAAATCACAGTAAGAAGTTAAAAAAAAAGAGATCTATTTAAAACTAGATTAAGCTCAAGCTGCTAAAGCATAATAAATTGCTCTATTTTAACTGACTGAACTGTGCACACTTAGAATACAAGGGCATGTTTCATTTGGGTTTATGCAATTGTTCAGTCTACTTTTCTACCATTTCACCCATCACCAGATGAGAGAACTTGTCAGGCAAAATTGTAGTTAATGATGTTTAATGGTGGCTAAGCCCAATAGACTTGTTTATTTCTTTTCTTCTTTTTTGTTGCTTTACTTTCACTGAAATAATGAAAATATTACATGAAAAACTTCTATATTATTTGTAGGAAAAGCTTCCATTACCAATGCTGGGTAACATAAAGCTTTATCTGATTTATACAGCAATCTATATAAATCTACTTTTATGTTTTATTTGATTCCAGCCATTAGGCTGTGCAGGAAGTAATTCCAAAATATATATCATAGTGGCAATTCACTGTACTATACCAAATTAATCTACATAAATCTATACCTGTGTGCAGGGAACCAGCATGGTAACATCACCAGTATGGAGGAGGAATGGATGCCAGCAATTCTGCTTGTAGGCTTTCTAGGAAGTTCAAGATTTCTCTAACTACTGAGCAGAATACAAATGTCCCCCACTGAAAAATCCCTCTGTCTAAATTAACTGTGTCATCATTAGCACAGCTCTTACATTCTAAGTTTCAGAATATGAAACTGCATATTAGGAGAGGTATTTCTTCTTTATGACTGATTTAAAGTCAGAGAGCTGGAGCACGAATGGGCTGTTTGGAACCGCATATCCTTTTAAAAACCTGTATTCCTTACTGATTTAAGTTCCTTACATAGCTGAAGCCAGTGTGCTTTGCACAGCTGAATGAGGCCAGCTGGCAAAGTAGGAGCGTATCAGCATTCTGACTGCTTTTCTTTTGTTTGAATATTACCTCAGTGGCCGCACACTAAACGATGTGAACTTGATGGGCTTGACTATGACCTCAGCTAAACTGAACAATATGAGGCTGGCACATCTGTAATCTCAGGCTTGCTATTTTTCAATTTATTTTTCACCTGATTTGTATTAAGATGTGATTCAAATTTTAAAATAAAAATAAAAAGGGCCCTTCTGCATTCCAAATCAATCAGCAAATGCTGGCATGCCAGAAGGCAGGCTTCATCTGCCTCTTCACACCACATTTGGTGGATCCCTGACTTATGAGAGCTTGATTTCTAAATGTTTATGCAGAAAGAAATGCTTTACACATCCGCTGCTTCTCAGATAGCCTACAGGGATTTCTGGCAATACCTTTTTTTTTGCCTGCCTTCCAGGTTTTCTCCCTGTGGATACATAAAGACAGAGTGACAGCAGGAGTAGGCTCAAATCGCAGTGAGGAGCATCCCTACTTATTATTGCTATTGACTACATGAGATAAGCTGGACATCTGTCTTTACTTTTAGCAAGTTCTACAAGGATAAACATGAACATGAATGTGGGCTGCCCACGGACAGTTTACTGTCTTTTATGCTCTCATGCCATCGCTGTGCTTCTGTCATTTCTCTCTGAGCTATATTTCAGCCTTGGGTCACAAGAGTTCAAAACATAGTTAGTTAATCAAAAGGCTTCTGTGAACATAACACTGTAGTTGAATAACTGTCTCTATTCAACATAACCAAGGAAATGAAAGGAGGAGGTTAATGTGGAGATAGTTAGGTTATGTGTGGAGCTTTAAGCAGCAATCCTTGATTAGCCATCATCAGACACTGCATTTTATCGGTGAAGTTGTTTTATGTGAGACAAAAGAACAAACCCAGGATGTTTATGGCCTGATCCTGCTCTCAATAAAGCCAAGTCAAGTTCTTTTGTTGACTTACGTCTACCAGTTCAGGATCTTTGATCCTGGCAATAAAATTAACACAGCAGCAGAAAACAACAGAGAAAGAGATAAAAACCCTCTCTGAAAATGTACTGTGTTTACACTAAAAAAGATAATTCAAGTCTCTGAGGTGAAATAACTGTTCCCAAGAGGAGTGGACTGAATATGGAATGTGGCAGCTGATATGCTGCAGTGATGGGCACAAGGGTATTACATGGAGGCAGGAGGTTTACATGTATTGTATGAGTGGTATGAAGTGGGGTTTGCAAAGCTGCTGGTTCCAGCTGGTGAACGTGGAAGGTTCAAATTCCTCAGTTTTTGCTGCCTGATCACGACCTATCAAATGAGGTGGGAAGCAGCATGCCTAGCCTGCCAGCCACCACTCTAGAAGGGCTTTTCTCTGTCTCAGCTTTATAGAAGTGCTGGGATTCTGCTTTGCATTGTCCAACTCTGTTATAAAGGGGCTGAAATAACCCCTCTAGGCAGTGTGAGAATTCTTCCTTTTGATGCGATAAAAAACGTAAATATGTGTTTCTAACCACTGAAGACAGCAAGCTTTGGGGGGCTTAAATGGGAAAAGCTAGTTTAGATTGAGCCAAATCTGGGTATTGCCACACATGTCAAATAGCACTTCACTTGACAAATGGACCCAAAGAAATCTATGGAGCTATTTAGGGGGTATGGTGGTGTTTGGTATGAGTAAGGAGATTAGAATCTGGCCCTTGTTTTATTTTCACAGAGATTTCAAGCATGTGTTTGTTCTAGTTTTCCCTTCCTTCTAGGATTGCTGGTATTCACTTGGCTTAGCTTTAGAGGCAGAGGGATGTGAAAAACAGCACCAGTAAAAATAATTATAAACTCTCTAATATATGACCAAAATAGTTTTTCCCCCGTAAAATATGTGGCATAAATGAATTCCATAATGATGCTATGTGTTATAAAAGTTTTATTGGCACTCGTTTGGGATTACCCGCATAACTCACTTGTGAGTTCACTACTTGTGGGTAATGCACTCATCCCAAATGCATGATAAAAACCAGCTTATGTAAAAAGTCCTATTTGAGTTTAACAGAGATTAAACTAACAGTTTTTTTACAGAAGCCTCTTACAGTACAGAGGTCCACAGAAATTATAAAAATCTTGGTCTATAATAGGCAATGTTTTCATTAGGTTCAGTCCAATCATCCCATATTAAATTCTGTAAATTCTTAACCAGTGACATGCATATCTACTCTCAATTTTACATTTTTCCTCTCCCTATCCACAATTTTGTGCCATATCCATACATGTGTGACTGCACCAAGAGAGAACAGGTCAGTGTAAAGACATAGTGTAGGAGTCCTTGCTTTAGCAACTACACTGTCTAAAATGAAAGGGCATGGAATGGGAAAAAAAATTGTTCCTATTTACAAACTGAGAACAGAGACATAATTTCCAAAAGGTCACACAGGAAGTCCGTGTTAGAGCTGAAATCAAAATCAAATTCTCCTGAGCACCAATCTCATGCCTTAACAACAAATCCATCTTCCTCCAACATTTGTGTTTTTCTTCACCTACGGTATTCCACGCTCATCCCTGTACCCTTTAAACATCTCTCTCTAGCACTGTGACACAATCAGTATCTGATTTGACCGAAAGTACCACCCCCCCACTGCAAACCTGGACAAGCCAACTCGTGAGGAGAACGGGGGAGGCTGTCAGGCACCCAGCGCACCAGGAATCAACAGCTGGGTTTTCACAACGACCAATTACCAAGCACCTAAACTTGGTAAAGGTGGCCCGGGGCAATTCCTTAGCACCGCAGAGAAAGCTGCAACAGAAACAGGAGCAGAGCTGATGCTGACAGGGCACAGCTAAGCTGATTTTCCTGTTTTCTTTCCAACTTTACCCTGTTTTCTTCTCTAAACATCTTCTGACTCATGAAGATGACTGTGAGGACTATACAGGCAACAGTCAAACGTCTTGCACAGCCACATTCAACCTGAAATATGACATCACCCAGAGAAATTCCTCTGAACAGTTCTGTGCTTCTAACTACACATCCTACTTGGACAGAATTAAGGAGAATTTCTGTAATTTAGCTAATTTTTTTTTTTCCTGAAAAAAATGGAAAAGGGGCATGGAGATACCCAAAGTACCTGATTATTTTCTCTAAGTAAATATTTCCTCTCAATATTCAGGTGAATGTTCCGTCAAACATTTATTTTATGACAATAAATAAAATTTTAAGCAGTGTTTTATGGAAAATATTTTTCTATTAACTCATATATGAGAGAGAACTCTAAAACCTGGTATGAATTAAGGTTAACCCTAAAAAGAAGTATCTAATACGTCATTATAGCAAAAGATTGAAATTAAGAAAATGCCTTACTGATTTTCTAGGCATATTGAGTATTAATGCAATATAGTTATTTCCAAGGAAGGTGGAAACCATAAATAAGAAAAAAACTGTCCTTTTAATCTTTAGAATTATTTCCTACCTAAAGATACACATATCACTTGATTTTCAATCTCTTCAGAGCAAGTAACTTTTTCTAAACCCCAAAGAATGTACCTGCTATTAACAATCTCAGTAGCGTCTAATAAAAAAGCACTTAAGCACAAACTGTACTTAATTTATGTCATGAGTAGCTGTAAGTTATCAACCCCAGAATCCTGTGCAGAAATTAAATATTCAGTTTTTCTTTACTAATTCAAGTACAATTTTTATCCCTCAATTGTGCAAGCTTGACAGAAGGGGAAAACAAGTCAAGTCAACCCTGCAGCAAGAAACATGGTGGGTGCTGGGAAGAGGAAAGACGTAGGGAAGTCAGAGAGGTAGAAAGTTTAGACTTTCAGAGCATTCTCAGTTGTCAATACAGGAATAAACATGTCATCTGTTTTCATTGAACCTACTGGCAAAGCCATGAAATTGTTGAAAAAAAATTATTTTATTATTTTCAGCATAGGCAAGTCCATTGCTGAAACAAGTTAGAACAGGAGTTGAAAGTGCCTGAATCAACAGAACGGATCTGATGTGCTGGATAAATGCTAAGTGGAAAGCTGTAGAAGGACAAACATACATATTCTACTTAGAATATATTGAAAAAGAAATGTCAGAGGACTGGGCAGTCTGGGAAAGGGGATAGAAAGAAGGAAGGCAATAAAGCAATAGTCGCAGGTGCAGGTCTGGAATTACCCAAAATCTGCAGTGTTCTGTAGAGATTTTAAAGAGCACATTTATAAAATTCGTTAGGAACTAGGATATCAGGGTCAACAAAGTTAAACTTTGTCAATAATCACTTTAGCATGTACAAGGATCTTCCACCACAGTGCCCAAGGGCTACCCTTGAACTTAGAACTGAACTTTTCAAATTTAAAAAGATCCATTTATTGTAGCAAGTCATTTGAGAAAACCTTATTATGGAAAAAAACCTAAAAATAAAGCTGTTCTTTTAACACTCGGGACTGAAACCCCCCTCTCTCCTCCCTGAGACCATCCATGAACCAAACTTTGCCAAGAGGAATATTTAATGAGAAGTTTTGAAGTCATTAGCCAGGCCATAAGAGGGACTGCAGGGATTTGGGAGGCTGGAGCTGGCCACACACGGAGCGACCAGGTTATCAAAACACAGGGGCCAGCTCTGCGTGGCTGGGGCCAGCACCCACGGGCTGCCAGGGAAGGAGGAGGAATCTCTTTTTCCCACAGCCTGGACCATCTTCACACTCCTGAAGCATTAAGGCCGTGTCCCCAGCACATCCAGGTGTGCTGCAAAGGCATTTCTACCTCGCTCTGAGCACACGGTGTTGGCAGCACAGTGCTTTGTCCCGCTCAGCTGAGCATCCCCCCGCACAGCAATGTCCCCGCACCACTCCTGAGGCCATCAAGGGACATGGGGACACACCAGCTCCTGCCTGGGAAGCTCTAATACAGGGTGAAACCACAGCTGTTTCCACGGCTCTCATGCTGGCTGGCACTTTGGAGTATCACCCCAGCATCAGAGGCTGAGCCACAGGCTTTAGGGATAACTTGGCATACGGCTTGCAGGAGGAGAAGGGATACAAAAATTCATTGCGAGCTTATGTTTTACTGGAGTATTTACACAAAGCATGTGTTCAAAGTTAAAAAGCCCTCCACTTCTATAATTCAAAACATTGTGGTAGCACGGGATGCTACTGATGCTGCATTTATACAGATATTGACTGCCTGAAATGACAGTCACTTGAAGTGTTTCACTCATGGTGAAAATATCTAAGAGCAAAACAAGCAATTTGAAAAGAAAACTACCTAAATCATGGATGTTTTTCAGAGGGCTATCTAGGCCCTACAACTGGACCTTGCACTTTTTTTGCAGATGACATTCCAACGGTCTTGTTTATTGTTAAATGGCTCCATGGTGATAATCTGCAATGGTATGTTACCAGAAAACAGAAAATGCCCAGAAGCACTTGATAAACATGGTTCTTGAAAAGGACCTTCATGTCCTTCAGTTTACGCTGGTAAACTCACTGAGATGACGTTTAACCATAAGTGTACTGGGATCCTGCTCCACTGTTAATTCATCCAGTTTATCCAGTAACAAAACAGGGCCACCACAGTTCATACTTGAAGCAGATTTAGCTTTTGGGTGTCGTGTATAAAAATATCTACTCAATTCCAAAAATTTCAGCTTTAACTGCTAATTTCAGTCAGAATATCCCACAAAAATGTACTTTGTCACCCCTAATACCAGAGTTTTGGTATTGATTTATAAATGGCCTTCAGGAACAGTCCTAAAGGCACTTGTCACTGAAGTCCCAGCCTGGTCAGGCATGAGATCACATGTACATGAGGTTACAACCAAGAGCTGGCAACACAGAACACTTGGGTCTAAACTCCATCCCTCCTTTTTCCTCAGCAGGAAATTTTGTTTCAGCACAATTTGAAGATTTTTCTTGACAAAACCCCACCAGATCTTCTACAGGTGCATGTCTGTCAGCACCAAAGCACATGAGCACCATCTGGACTGAAGTGAGTGGACTTGGGAACTACTGGAGTACCCTGAAGTCTGTCCTGGGCAGGCATAGCAAATCCCAGTGCACAGTAAATTAAGAAAATGTGCATGTTTCTGCATCAGAAACATGACAAACATACTGAATTCTGCTCACAAACTTTATGGGACTCGGTGCCCACAAGCACTGAACAGCCTGCAGTCTAACACCTTGAATGTTTAATTCTGCATCCCTGCTTCATTCTGTTAACACTTTACAAAACCCAGTGAAATCAACCGCAGTTTGAGGGATACTAAGTCTAACCATGTTTTGTTGTTGGTTTTTTTTTTCCCCTGAATACAAGCTCTGAAGCTGTAAACTATTAATATTAATAATGGGAAAAATCTGTCATGTATACACAAACAGTAACAACCACTTAAATTTGTTAATCTGAGAATTTCTTTTCTCTGGTTCTTTCATAAACAAAATATTTTTTTCATCAGGCAGTATTCATTATATTCATCCTTGGTGTAGTTACAAGGCAAAAAATGTGGATTATTGATGAAATACATCATAATGATTCTTTCCAAGCCATTATCATTTATCATTTAAATGTGTATTCAATGAGCTTTAATCTGCAAATTTGTCACGATTGGGAGCCATTATGATTTAACAGATTCATTGTGTTTGCTTTATTCTTTTTTTTAATACAATGCATGGCGTGTGCTCTGCAGGATACACATGAAGTAATTTTACCTATCTGAATGGACTTTTAAAAAACTTACTACAGATGAACAACACCTGCTTATTAAGGCCTTCAGTCTCTAAAAACACAACATTGCTGAAACACTATATTCTTGTACTAATAAACAAGTCCTGTAAAATCTTCATAACCAGGCGCATTGCTCTTTCTTCTGAACAGTCTCAATCTCTCATTATTTCTAAGAACTGTACCTTAAACAGCCATATCTGAGATTTCAACTCTAAAGATTTTTTTCCAATCTCCTAAATAGGGACTTTTTCTACTGGCTGAGACAAAGCAAACAAAATCAATGAATGCTCTCTCATTAGTATTCATCAGTCTGACCTGTGTACCATATATTACCAAGGATCCAACTAACTTCAATCCTTGTGCAGTTTTTTTTTAAGTCACAAGAGTCAATTAGTAATAAGAAGAATGGTGAGTAACACTTTGGCTAAAGCAAAAGAGCATAGAAAATTCTGTACTTTGTAGAAGAAAGGTGATATTAGATTTTTAGCTCAGTGTTTGCATAGCTGCACAAGTTACAAAACTGCAAGAAATGTCAGCAATTGGCAATACATGAGCTCTTACTGGGTTTTGGCTATGGCAGATTAATTCCATATCCAGTTTGTATATAATTCACTTAACACCTTTTCTTACTCAAGTTTTGCAATTTCCTGAATAAAATCCCTCTGAGAGTGAGCTGCATTTTCTGAGCAAACTCCTCTTGTAGTCACCAGGAGCAGTGCTGTTTGCTTTGAAAGAAGACATGATGCGTAAATGCAGAAAAGCTTATCAACCCAGAATTCAGATCCTCCTCTGGCTGTGATCTCTTGTTCCTTCTTGCCATGAACGCTGTATGGTGGGAAGGCTCCTCAGCCAGGCACGAGGCAAGATGCCAACAAGGGATCAGAACTATTCCTACCACAGCACAGTTTACCTCATGCCTTTTCTATTTGCAGCAGGCTGCTCTGCACTAGTCCAGGGTGCTGACACGGGGGCAAGTGATATGCACATGATTGACAGTCATGCCAGGATTAGTTGGAAAATGTGGCCCCCAAAACATCTGTAAGGCACTGTGCCCCTCCTGTGTAAGCAGCTGCCAGCCCTGCTGCCCTGGGGCAGCTGAGAGCTCACCAAGGCACCACAGGGCTCAGGAACGAGGAGGCTCTGCCTGCCCTGGGAGGTGGGCTCTGACCACCCCTCAGGCCATGCCTGCAGGCTGCTAAAAGGAGTGGCAGTGCTGAAGGCTTTTCTCATTATCCATCGCAACACTATAATTCCACAAAAAGCCAGGGCTGTAGTAGGGCTGCATGACACCACTGCACTCTGCCCGTGTGAGGTGCATGTGGGCATTTTCATTCCACTCTCAAACACTGTTTGCCCCACATTAATGAATTATTCATAGATTTTCTGAGGACAGCTGACTTTTCCCTTAAACACAAGTATTTTCAAGTATTAAAAGATGAGCATCTAAAAATAAAAAAGGAATCATCTATTGGGCTTAACATAAAATAATCTCACATAAAAAGTATTTTTTAACGGCACATATCTACTTTATGGCACTGGTCTCTTAACTTCATGCTTATGAGTTAGGGAAACAGCTCCTTGGTGGATTACTTTTCATAGTTTGCTCAGTAATGTGTTTACAAAGCCATTGTTGCAACCAGATGCTTATATATTTTGATATACAGTCTGCGCTACAACAGTACATCTTCAGAGATTTCATGCTTATTTCAAAAGCCTATTTAAATGGTTCTTTACCTTCCCTCTCAGCAAAACAGAAGTTTATTGCCAGATACTCCAGGGCTCCATAGTCCAGTCTGACAGTAATTAAGGCAGAATTAGTGGTGTTTTGCAGGAAATGGTAACACTGGCAAGTGTACAGCAGGATGGGCTGAATTCATCTCTGACAGCAACTCCTCTGAAACAACTAACTTACTCTAGGAATTAATTTGACAATTGAAATTTCAAATAATGGCCTCTATTTTTAACTGTCTGACATTACTGAAGCACATAACTCAGAGCCTGAGAAATGTTAAGTGGATTCTTCTTCCATTGTTAGAAAATTGCTCATCTACTCACTGTCTTTCTACCATGTTTCAACAGTCTACTCCAGAAATCAGTGTATTGTTAAGATGATACAATGCACTATTTGAATGCAACCTGTCCTTGACAATGGACACTATTAGTGATAAACATTACCTCTAAGCCATGCAAGGAATGATACCAGACATATTGTGCAAGATTTTGTGTTCGTGAACATCTTTAACATTTCCTCTGACCTGATAATTCTGTACTACACCAATAAATAACAAATCCAATATTTGGGTAGTACAGTCAAAAGAAAACTGAAGGTGGTATTTTTATGTGGATGCCTTGGAACTCAGATTCCAAACATGGTCTTTGGATTTTGCAAGAAGTTTAGACACTAAGCTTTGGCAAAATTGTCTCTTCAAAAAATTTAATGCCTAATCTATCTACAGCTGTTAAACTTTCATCTAGCTATACATAGTACTTACAATCCAATCTGGTTCTACAGCAGTTATCTAACTGTACAGAGCATCTAATCCAATTCAACACTATCTATTTGTCCATTAAGAAACATCCTTTTTCTGATATGTAAAATCTACATTTTTATGTGGGTTTTTTTGGTGGAGGCTTTTTTTTTGTGTGTGTGTGTGAAAAAGACAGCAATCCCTATAGGGACTCTAGAAAGATGGACTAATGGCTGCTAGGAGGCAGCACTCCCCTGTGTGATAGGGGCTGCTTCTGGTCTTCCATTGCCTTGGGAAGGTGACCAGGGCCCTCAGAGGATCCTCAGGATGAGTGGGGAAAGCCACAGGTTTACATGAAATTGTGTTGCAACCTGATCTTCAGGGTTATTTGATTTTGGGATGAGGGGGATTCCTGGATAAAATGGAAAAGAGCAGGAAATCCTTCAGGTGACCCTTGGAACCTTCTCTCTTCAGGTTACAACTGCATTCTGCTCTCCATGGGGGAAAAAACCAGCTTAACCTCCTTTAGCAGTGAAGGACTTATACTATTATCTCCCTCTGACTGTTGCATTGATTAGATTGGAAAATGAGTAATTTTTATCACACTTGATCTGAAATGGCACTATCTAGCTTATGCTTACCCCTTTACATCTACAGAACAGATAATTGCAAGGATCCTAGGAGTCAGATGAGACACTGATGTCTCTTTTGATCTCTGGTGCCAGGTTAAAGGAGAAAAAACAGAAAGTTAACCTGTGATTTAACACTGGTCACTGTCTCGCTCCTGCTGCCAGTCTGGTCTGGGGAGTTCAGACCTTTGCAAGTGCATGTCTGGCTCCTTTCTCATCATACAGGTTCCCTTTCTGCCACCTCTGATGTCAGAATCTGTGCCGCATTCAGCAGCGTGGGCTCTGAATTGTAACAGATTTCTACCTAAAAAAACCCAAGGCTCAGTTTTGGGGAGGTTTTTGCTTGTTCCTTTGTTTTTTGCTTTTTTTGCCTTAATTTCTCTCTTCCTTAATTTTTTTTTTTTTTTTTACAGGGAAAGGCAGATTATTTCAATTAAGAGTCTGTCACTGACATTTGTAAGCAACCTTCTTCAGTTCAGTGCAGCAGTTGCAGTTTTAAGTTTCTCTCTGCTTCTCTCAGGATCTAATTTTCAAGGCCCTGTTGCCATGGCAGCAAGTTGGAATTTTAATCCAGTACTAAAGGTCAAGACAGGTCACCAGTTTCAGTTCCTCTTCAATCTCCCCATAAAGAGCCACAAAAAGAAGCTGAGATAAAGGTCTGACCTAACAAAAAATTCCAGTCTAGCACACAGCCAGACTTGAAGCTCTATGATTTGTATAGGCTTTCGAATTTGTCTGGAACTATTGAAATTCATGCTAAATCAAATATGGGCAGCACTGATTCACATTCCTCTCGCTGCAGAAAAGCACATATATGTCCTTAAAATACAGTTATGTGCACGTAACTTAGCAGGGATACCCAAAACCCAAATACTTACTGGGGTCTAACAGGTAAATAGATGTGAAAACAATTCTCTAATTACTACAGATATTTACAGCTTCTGCAGACTCAGATGAGCCTTACAGCTGTACTTAGGTCTTTCTTGACAATATGAGGTAGATGAGTCAACATCTTTCTTTCAAAACCTGTAAAGATCTTTTAGTGAAGCATTTTGACTAAACAAGATCTTCCAGAAAGGGACAATTTCCTGAAATCTAAACCACTTTCAGATTTTACTATTTTTATCTTGAAGGGTAAAAAGCTCCTGTGGAAATTATTTTCTAATAATCTAGTTATTTGCCAGGTTTTTAGGCCCCCTCCTGTGTTTCCACAACATGGATATTAATTAAACAACTGGTTCGCACCTACTGGAATAAGGCTACAGACATCACCCTCCTCCTCCAGGGCTACATCATTGTTTTGGAAAACTGTGGTTACAGCATTAGGAAAGTCTCAAAAAGCATTTTCCTGAGATGTATGGACACAAGTGAGAGAAGCAGCTCTTCCTCCAGGAATTTAGAGCAGTAATTAGCCCAGCGGTGGGGAGTATCTTCCTTTTTCACCATTTGGGAGGATGTACTTGTAAGGTTATTCTGAATCTGTGGCTCCAAGGGCTATCCAAGGCAGAGGGTAATGCAGTGAGCGTGGCCGAGCCCCGTGGGGTGTTGTGAGAACTTCACTTCATAAAAAATAAGCCCTCTGGCCAGAAAATTGATAGGCTTTGGAGCCCTGCTGAGCCCTCTGCCCAAAGGATAATGGTAGCAATATAAGTTCCTCTGGACAGAGAGTGTAAAGCTGAGAAAAATGTGGTGGATTATTGGTGTTGTCAGAGGGACTCAGAGGAAAGATGCCAAGGATTAAGTTGGGATATTAGGAAAAGTGGCTGTTAGTCTTACCTAGGGTATTTAGGACACAAATTGGGAGTTTCAAGTCCACTCTGGTATTATGAATGCCAAGCTTCCTGGCAAAATCCATTCTTCTTTCAAGCTTATCACCCACTTCCAATTACAACTATTTTGCAACATGGTGTAGATGAATCTGGGTGACAATTTTCTCTGTCTCAGGCTACTGAAGTCCACAAAGTTAGTAAGCCATGACATGAAGAGTGAAAGGGACTGGAGCAAAGAATACCAGTAGGAAAAAGCCAGAAAGAGAAATGGCTTGGCTCTGGATCTGAAATTTACTGACAGGTCAGAGTTAAGAAAAAGGGAGCAGAGTGAAGTCCAAGTTATGGCAGTCAGAAAGCCAAGCAAGAAGTTAATTCATATGTATTTTACTGGCAAGAGTGCTGGTCACAAAAGAATGTGTGGGAGAGGTACTGAGCGTGGTGGCTTCCTCTTCTCTATCCTGATTAACATTTTCAGTTTTACTGAGTAGATTTGTTTTTCAAAATGAATGTTTGAAGTTGCAATGAAGTTCGGAAGTGATTCCATCCCACAGAAATGCAAATTGGGAGGTCGGTTTGAGACTGGCCTTAAGCCATAAAGGCACAACATATGCTGCTGCCTGTGAAAAAGCTCTTTAAATACAGGGAAACCTGTGGCAGATTTGCAGTCTAACCATTTTCCAAAATGGGAACTGATATATAGCAAACAGGGAAATACATGAGGGATCCAAACATGTTATTGTGTGTCATTTACCTCTCTCTATTAATGCTGACACTTCAATGGTTGCAGTTCAGTGACTGCATGCACTTGGCAGTGACGCAGTAGTGCATTCTCCTTGAGAACAAAGTATTTCAGCTGCTACTCATTAGTTAGGGCAAATAAATATTGAATTTTTAATGGGGGTTTATTCAGTATCAGAGGAATCTCAAATGGTTCAGTGCTCACTTGAGCTGCAATCAGCAGCACTGGCAAGAATGCAGTTGGTTGGCTTGTTTCAGTCTTGAAGACAGTTAGTCTCTGATAGGCGAGAAAAATTATTCAACATTGATCAGCAAAATATCACAGAATTAATTTAGTTCTGTTCCCACAGTCTTTTAAACTGATTTATAAACATGTCAGGAGAAAGAGATCATGGAAAAGAATGTATTAGGAAATAACTTTATTTTGACAGGGAGGTTAAACTGCATGTGAGCCAGCTGAATAATGAAAACAAATTAAAAGTCTAATTTAGAAATTATTTTGAATAATGGGCTTATCTTCAAAGATACAGGGCTTCTAATTATGACACTGGATTTTAACATATTTCACATCAGCTGAAATATTTTGCAAGTTTGCTTCTACCGGCAACTGTCCATAGGAAATGCTTGTATATTTTATTCCAAATTACTTTGTAGTTTGCTCAAAAGCCAAAGCCTGTAGCAGTGAGGAACAAAACACTACAATCTTGACTATCATTGCTCCAAACCCAAGAACTTATGTGGCAAAAGGATGCAAAGCAAACTTCTAACTTACAAAATAAAACAGTAAATATGAATGATGAATGACATCTCAAAAGAGACCCTTCTACTTTCATTTGCTATTTGTGCCTTTAATATGGTGCACTGGAGCTCTCTAAAGATTAATGGAATTCCAATTACATGCCACTGTTGTTTCACTTATCATAATTTGTACATGGCAGTGCGAGGCCCTCATATTCATGACTTTCCCAGTTTACCCAGAGGGAATATCTTTGGAACTTCCTACTTCTAACAAACAGGCAGTACTTAGTCTAATGATTAAAGCTTGCCACGCTCACTAAGTGAACGTGAGCTATGACAGAAAGCAGGGTATCAACACTGACACTCTCTCGCTTTAATATGATGGGCTAAAAACTGTGATTAGTAATACTAAGATTTCAGCTCCTCCAGTGTATTATACCTGGGCTGCATTGTCACTGGTACACAGATATGGAGCTGATATGTAAATAGAAACATTCTTCCTAGTCCAGCTGGAGATGAATTTTACATTTTTGGTTCATTTTTGGAAACAATGCTTGAACATTGAATGAATTCCATTTTTTTTTTTAACTGATTCCTTTTAAGGTTAAAAATTCTTGATTTGAATTTTCTGTATAGTTCTGAGTAACAACATTACTTGTTGTCGCAGTATCTAATATACAATCCTTGGTGTAAAATCCTCTTTGATGTCTGATTACTCTTCATAAGGACCTCATGCTGATTCATTTCAAACTGTGAATTACCTTTAATTCATGGCTTGAACATGCTGCCAAATTTTGTTTTCTATGCTCCCAGGTGGCTGTGCCTGACACAGTGGAGAACTTCCAAAAAGCCATTAGATACTTATGAAAAGTAGTTAGATGTCGAGAAGTACATTTCCATTTTCAAACATGCTTTCATCAAGTATTATGATAATATTTGGGATTGCAAAATACTGATATTTACTTGATTTTTTTAGAACCATGAAGTGAAATCCTGGTCCAACTAAAAGCAGTGATGAACTCCCTTAGAAAAATCCTTGCTGAATATGACAAAAAAATTCTCAGCTGCTTGTTTTGGTTTTGAGCTCACTTTATTTAGCTGTTCTTTAGTCCCCACACAGGTTGTGTATCATTAAGTATGATGGATAACAAAAACTCTATAAAGATAAAACGATTCAGTTTTGTGTGATCCATAAAAATTTGCTGCTCTAAGTTTTTAATGGTTTCCGGTAGTTCACTGAGCCCATGAGAAGGGCCTTTTAATACTGTATTAATACAGTAAGTATAGGAAGTAATTTTATGACAGGGGAAGAATACCATTATGATTACATTCTTCTTTTTAGCTAGGCTTTTATGGAAACTACCCAAGACTACTCTGCAGTATGATTTCGAAACACAGGATGTGCTTGATTAAAAAGGTTCTGGGTAGTTTCCAGCTGGAGAGAGGCCAAATGCTAACAACCAAAACAGAACAAAAGGACTGGATGTTTGAGGATGACATACTTGCAATGGTAATTATATAACAGAAACCTAAGTCATGAGCTGAGTTCGTACCCTCAAATTCATGGAAGTTGACAGAAAATCCTTCGCAGTGCAATTGGTTGCACCTTATCTGTTCCTGCTTAGTATGCTTCATAATAAACTAATCAGAGCAGACTGGCTGCAAACTGACTGCACGACACCCAGCAGAGATTTACAGTGAATTTGAAATTAAAAAAAGGGAAGCCAAGTTCTGCAGTTTTACATAGCCTGATTCTAGCTATAAAAACTCACCACGGTGAACACATGTGCTTGCACATCAGTGTTCAGAATTTCATTTTCAAGATTTTTGACTAGAAATTAGCATCTGAGGTTAGTTATGTACTCATGTGCAATACAGGTGCAGAATTTAGACACAATCCCAACTACTCTACCTTCTATTTTATCTGCTGCAGAGCACTGGGGATTGGGTTCTTCCAGCATGTGGATGCCACGACGTACGTAGAAATATTATAAAAAGGATGAAATTTGTATTTCAGAAAGCTTTACTTAGACAAAAAATCATGCATCTTGCATCACCCTACAAAAGCAGCACGTTGGCCAATTAATCTACCTTGCAGTATGTTCTCCCTATTCTCCCCCCTAGAAGTTGCACCTGAAAGGCTCCCTTGCAAAGATCACACATCCCTTTGGTCTGATCTCCCATGATACTAATGTTCTTACACCTGTATTCTGTAATGACACACAGCTTGGCTTCTGGAGCAGAATGCAGCACCATGAAGGTAAAGTATCTTTGTTCTGCATTCACCCCTCAACTAGTCATGGTATCACTCAGCAATATGGTGAACACAAGCACATTACTACCAACTGCTACGGATTTCTAAAAAAGCCAATGGAATCTCTAGGACTGTCACTAGGACCAATACAAATGGAAAAGATAACTTCAGTTTCACTTGAATTGCACATGAAACTAAAAAAGTTGGAGACCAGCTAGAAACATATCCAGGTTAAAAGGACTCTAAAAAAGCATACAGATCAACAAAGACAAATTCAGTAAGATTTGATCAAACTGAAGTACAGATAACAGATCGCATTGACAAAATATATAAGGAATTGGTGCAGTTTTGCAGTCAGTAATGTTGTGCTGTGGCTGACAGTGCAGCAACAGATGTTACTGGGGATAAGTTGGACTGTAATTTCTATCATACGCTCCAATATCCTTGAAACCTACCAATGTTAGAAAGATTAAATCCTTCTTAATACAACTGCAATCTGATAAATACTATATTATTAAAATACACAATGACTGCAGGAGCAGTCTATCTATGAGGGTTTGCTTGGATTGCACTATCCAGCTCTCCTTGATACCATTACATCTTTCTACCCCACTCTCCACTTTAATTTCATTATGTCCTCAAGTGCTGTAATTCCCCATGAAAGTGGTGGTAACTGCACACACAGATCTAAAGAAACAAATTGGCCTCGTAATACCAAGTCTCACAGTGGACTGCCTTCTAACCTCCCAAAGCCCTATGGAAATTCTTAGAAGCTGCCTTAACAATTTTTCTGCAGTAAAAGAGAAAAAGTGATAGTAATGGGTTAGCTGATCTTCATTTGGAAGCTAAAAATAAAAGTAGCTTTATTGCAGCTCTGATCTCTCATGTGTAAAATCTATCACCTACCATAAGAAGGCAGTTCATTGCAGCAGAAATCTGATTGATAGTACTGGAACTTTAGATCAAGCAGCAGAACAGAGAGCAACTGGTTCATAAAATGTACTCAGTGTCTTCAGGTTTTATATCAGGCTTCCTATAGAGAGCTTTGGTCCCATTAAATGCACTATATACCACTGAGCTCTGAAGCACTGCTCTTTTGAAATTCAGCTTATAACTATAAACCATGATTGACAAGTCTATTACTGTTGGTTACAAACTATTGAAATATTGTATTTTATGGTATACTCACTAAAATATTTTTCACTGTGGAATCCAAATATACTTGCTTTAGGAGAAAAATAATTTTAAGATGTAATAATATTTCTTTACTTTTTTTTGCTATGGACTGTGCTTGATGTTAGATTTGGATCACTTAGATGTTCTGAAACATTCTGTTACCAAGAACAGTAGATACAGTTGGCTAGATTCTTTACAAAAACCCAAGCCGTTACTGGAAACCAAATAACAAAGGGCAAAAAATAACTTGTTACTAAATTTAATAAACAAATGCTATTCACACATATTAATCTATATATCATTAGCATTTCTATCCAATTCTCATTTATTCTGAAAAAAACCATATTTAATTTTAAAATTGAATCAGCACAATTTTGTAAAGCTGTACTCAACCAATTTTATTTGAATAAGTACTTCCTTGACTTGAGTTTATGAGTAAAGAGCTGGACCTTCAGAGTCTAGTGAGTAAATCAATGAATTTGACATCCACATCTACTCTAGTTTTGCATTTCTTACATGGTCACAGACAAGTCCCTGAACTCCAACAAGTCCTTTCCTGTACACAAACTTGTGCTAAGAATCAGTATATTTAAATTCACTTTAAAAACCTGTGTGGGTATCTCCACATTGATTTTTCTTCCCCTGTAGGGATTTACTTAAAATAGTGTCCTTAGTAGATTAAGGGTGACCATTAGAATAATTCCGAAGTAATTTTAAATGAACATATTGTATTTACACAAGTGTCAGTTAAGCTACTATAATCCTGCATTCAGTAGTTTAAAACACTTGAGCACTAAAAAAATCAGCAGCTCTGAACTGAAATCAGACCCACAAATTTTCCTAAGCATAAAAACAACAACCTACTTTTCAAAGTTCCTATTTCATTCCTGTTTGTAAATTACTTTGAGAATCTGGGATAAAAGTAAAAAACCCAGTTCAGTTTCAATTCATTCCTACATTACTGCAGCTTTACACCAGAGAAGAACCAAAGAGAAATGGTTTAACACAATGAAGAATTAGCTCTTCCACAATTTTCAACTGTCATATTTATAGATCATCTGTCATTTTCAGCTGTTTCAAAGTGTATGAAACTCAAGATCAACTTTTCAACACCAGCTAGCAGAATTATTCCGTATGATGTGTTTTACTCTCACTGTATGAATGCTAAAATTCCTGCATCATCTGTTCATTGGGCTGCATTTTCTATTGTAAGAGGCTTAGTATCTGATGAGAGAAGCATAAAAGTGATTTAATTTTGGCAAGCTGTAGAACTAAAATCAGCATTATTTCTGCTTAATAAACTCATCTTTCACACACACCTCTGTTAGCTAATGCTTAAAAAGAAGAAACAGTAATAAGCACTGAAAACATAAAACTGGTTTATGGTTAATTTTTAAGGACTACTGAGAACACCTGAACATCAGGACAAGATTATGAGCAGAGCTAGATTTTAGTTACCTTTGGAGAAATAAGCTCATTCTTTATGATAAATTTAAAATGAGATTTAAAGCTGGAAATAATAATACTTACGACTTCTGTGGCACTGACTTAGTTGCAACTTTCCCTGCTGGCTCACTCCACTCTGCAAACAAAGGAAACACACTTTCAAATGTCAAAAGATTACTGTAGAATTAAAATGCACCCAAAGCTGTCAGCCCATCTAATTATACTTGGTTTCACAACATGCCACAATGCATAACATGTAATAAAAAAATGGAACTGATCTGTTTCAGCACCACAGAAATTAATATTTTAGTCTTTTTTTTAATGATGTAAAGCAGAAAAATAAAATACTCAACCCTGACTGTTAAGACTAGCATGATAAAGACCTACTTTGTACATTGTATCCTGAGGTCAGATGTTGGGAGTCCTACAAAGAAGAACACACAAAATGTCAGCATTACTTAAATAAGATGAAGAAGGTAAGATATATCTTGACTTGCTAGATTAAGGGCACTGGCGTTATGCAAACAGGGAAGGAAATGGTACAGGGAAGGGATCGTGGGATTCTTAAGGCAGCACCAGTGACATTAGTTTAAAAAAAATTAACTGTGGAGACAGAGCACCACTGAGGGACCCTTCACAGTTCAGGCAGGAGGTTGTCCTCAGCTGCTGTAAATCTACATACCCCCTTTATGGAGACATCACACAGATTTATGCCCACAGTGGTTCAAGATTTTCCAGGCTTGGCCATGGAAGTGTATATGAGCCATCCAGGATGCACAATTTAGAATGCAGCATGAATGCAACTATGCATTAAATTTAGCGCCATTGCCTTTCTTTTGTTTGACCTCACTGCCTGGAAATACAGTAACCCTTTATTGATAGGCACTGTTTTTATTTGGACTGTGACACACAGGATTTGAAAAAGATGCAGGAAGTAGATCTTCGCTTGATGGAAACTGGTCCAAACCCAATGAAATCAATGGAAGTACAACAACTTTAAACCAGCAAAGAATCTGGCTTGCAACACTGAGCATGCTAACGCCAGGATTCTTGTTGGCTCACAATAACTAAACTGCTTCCTTAATGTCACAGAGTTTTCTTGCTTAATTTTTCTCTAGGCTTTATAGTCCACAGTGATTGTCATCAGCTTTCCTTCCAAGCAGAGTTTGATCATTTGAAATTAAGGTGTTATTTACAACCTCATCTTACAGCCAGGCACTACTTTGCTGGAAGTGTTAGTTCTGTAGGATGTTAAAGTCATTAAAGCCCTCACTGCACTTCCTCTTAGGGCATTATTAGTTCCTAATATTATATTGTGCTGTCAGTCAGTCCCTTGTGAAGTAAATAATGCCCTAAGAGTAAACACGGCGCTTTAAATTTGAATGTCAAAGGGATAAATTGTTCTGATAAGTTCCACCTCTTTTATCACACTTTTTTATATATGTTTCATATGAGGATATCTTTTTTTAATAGCCAAATCAAGAACTTCTAATAGTGCCTGTCTTTGGTTTACATGGCTGCACAATCTAACCACATTATGTCCTAGATGTATAATTTGGCCAGCAATAATTGATTTATAGTGATGTTCTGAAGAGACATTTCTGTTGTATTTTTTAATCTAAAACTAGCAGACATGGAAACATTTATGTGCTTGCCTATTTCCCAACATGTTAGCTAAAATAATTAATCTAATTTATATTTTGTATTGAAGTGATATGGTCAAGAATTTTAGGATCAACATTTAATGTGCCCAGAAATTAACTTTGATGTGGATCTTAAAACTTCAAAGCCAACTTAATAGAAACAGAAAAGAAAACCAGAACTTTAGCCTCTCTGAACCTTCATTTATTCTGCTGCTAATGTAGATAGTGGCAGTCTGCAAGACTCAAACTAGTTTCTGTTGGACCCATCAGAAGCAGAGTACTAAATTAGGAGATAGTATAAATTAAAAAACAAACAAACAACAAAACACACTTCCAGTGGGCAAAGACCTGAGTTCTCACTGTATTCACACAGTTCACCTACAAGGGTTCAACTGACTTTTACCCATTTTGCAATGAGCAATACACTTGTAGAATTACAAGCCTACAAGAAGGACAGAGAGGGACTTTTCACAAAAATCAATAACACAAAAATCACATTCCAGCTTCTAAAATAGGGTATAATTGCTTGAACCATAATGTTAAGCAGTACCAGTTTTATATTTTCCAAGGTCCTGCCTTTAGAAACAAACTTTTATGTAGCTCCCCCTGGAAAGTTCTCCCCATCATCAGCTCACAGCTGTTCAGGTCCCAGCAGGAGACACCTCCAGCAATACCTGCCCCAACTACAAGCCTGATCTCTAGCAGTGTTACCAAAATCACAGAGGGCCAGAATGGAATTTGGGCTAAAAGCATGTTCAGATCACACAACTCAACAATTCACTGCGTGTTAGGTGAACTAGGTACTCTCCGGGAATGTGTTTTTGTCGTGGCAAGAGCTGAGTGTTGTGCCTTTAATGAGGCCTGTGCTGAGGCTCCTATTGCCCAACCCTGTGTGCCACTGGGGTGTGATTTTCACAGCTGCCATCACACTCGTCACATGCAGGAACATTTTGACCAAGAAGCCTAAATCTCACCATGCAATCAATCACTAAGTGGGAACACATGGCCATTTCAACCTCTTCAGTGCATAAATAATAATGGAAGAAAAACAAACAAAATACATTGTACTTGATGTGGAAAGACTCCTATAACAGAGACAAAGTTCACTTTGCATCCATTGTATCCTCTGCAGCTTTAAATAAGCAGTTCTACTAGTAACAACAATCTGATTGGGAATTTCCAACTAAAAATAGTATTAGAAATTTTTGAAAATGGGACCAATTACAAAAATAAACTCTCCAGCGAAGAACACTCAACAGAACAGAATGCTAATGAGGTCACTGGTAATAGCCTACTTGTACCTTGCTTGGGATAGAAAACTTGGTCTGCTCAGCTTTGCCAGGAGTGTGAATAGCAGTAAGAGGAGGAGGCCAGGAATGGGTCATCTCCTAGGAAAGAAACAAAAAGTTTTGAAAACAAATTCATGTACATAAAGAAGAAAGAGAGCTAAAAATGTATGCTCCATTGAGTCTGAAGATGCAATTGTTCAAGGAAGCAGCCCCTCCACCACACATCCTTATTTCACAGTTGAACACCTTAACTACCCAACAGACAGCACTTCCTCAGAACAAGAGTGAGGACAGGTTTTACTCTTGAAATTGTGACCATCTGTGTCTTCATCAGATGGCAGCTGAAGTCACCATCATGGTCAGCCTGTCAAGCTTTATGAATAGAACAGGGTTTTACCTGCAAAGCCCAAGAAGGAAGGGACCCTCCTGTATAACACTGGATGCAACCCTATGGAGGGGTACATGGTGGCAAAATGCAGCCCTATTTAAGACTTCATAGTGGCAAAATAAACCAGAGGCAGGTCTAGAAAAATCCAGAATGGGCTTGCCTGGTGTAGAAGAGAGATGGGACAGTGTCCTATGCACCAAAGCCTCTTCTCATAGCAGTGGCCACAGGCACTTACTATGGCAAGAAACGTCACAGAGCACTATTGGTTCCATTTTAAAATGAGAGACTGAGAGATAAGGTGACTTGCACAGGGTTACACAGAAAGCCTGTGCTTAACTAGGAAATCCAAGTCTCCAGTGAAGACCTGCCTGCCAGAACATCTAAGCAAAGCACTCATGTTTTGCATCAGTGTGTTCATTCACCATTTGTACATGCATGTTCCAACCATCAAAGAAATGACGTGGGTGCCCATGGTTATGAAACACCAGCAGAACAGACAGTGCACACCCTGCTCTTTCACACTGTGCCTGGAACAGCTGCCCCAGTGCAATAGGAGCAGACTGGGGCTTGTGTTCATAGGGGGGCAAAAATCAATAAAACAGAGAAACTGCAGAAGTGTTGGTTTAGGCAGAGCTTGTAAATGCCCTTCTAATAAGTGTGTTTAATGGTAGATACTGCTACTCTCTCTCTTACCTTTGTTTTTAATTCAATAAATATCCAGAGAGACAGTAACACTTGTCTCTGGCATTATGTTGTATCTTTGTCTTGGTTGTTTTTCTTTGGTCTCAAAGCTCAGAAAGAATTCTTTCTGGAGGCAAGAGAGGCAAAGAGCAAAAGAGAGTCTGATCTAGGAAATTTTATGTTCAGTGACCATAATCCTGACTGTAGTAAACTAAACTTCCCAGCTGTTATTTCACACTGGTCAAACCTAGGGCCATTCACACCAAAACTTATGAGCACTCAAGTTTCCGTAGGTAACATGATCACCACTGCAAATGCTTCACAAACAAAAATATAATACAATTAATTAAAGAAAATATAACTGTTGTCAAAAGGGCAGTGTGGTGTGTACATTTTGGCTAAAGACATGCCCTGGGTGAGTACATGTGACACTAATGTACAATTCACTGAAGATAAAGCCAGGAACTTTCAGATCTTCAGCTGTCCCTCCCAAATTAGGTGTCATACGAGAGGTTAAGACAGAGAAAACTATGCACCATGGTCCTCAGTCAGTGGGACAGGAGGACATGTAAAATTCTTCCAGCTCCTGTTGGGCACTAGTATTTTTGACCCATCAAATTTCTACCCTTAGCAATGGCGTTACTACAGCAAGGACTGGCTAAGCCCTGCAAGGGACAGAGGCCAGGATCAGCCACTGTGTAGAGAAGTTCTTGTCAGTCCTGGCAGAGGCAGGAGGACAAGGCTGGTCCATCAGCTCAGCCCCATGAGGCTCTGCACCAGCACCATGGACACGCACAGGGCAGCCTTTGGAGCCTTGGCACGGCCTTGGGCAGATGATCCAGGGACAGGGGAGGTGCCAGTGTCTGTGCTTCTGGGTTTCTGCTGTGGAGCCCAGGCCTGTTTTTATTGCACAAAGTCCAAACAGTGGCAATGAGAAGGGAAGAAGCAGCTGGTGAACAGCTCATCCCTGTCGGTGCATGAGGCTGCAGCAGCTCAGTGCCATGACAAGAAGTACACTGTCATTGCATTGATTGTCTGACCTCCACAAAGAGGAAGGCAGAACAAGATTTAAGCATCTGGTGAACTTTTCTGTGAGATAATATAATCCAAATCCTGCATGCCTCTGCCAAATCCTACGCCATAGAGGTTGCTTTGTGGCAAATCTCTTCACAGTGAAATGATGAAACAGAGACTATATCACATAATTAAAAGAGGGCCAGGCAGTCTGATTGAAGGCAGAAATGAAGTGTGTTCTAGAACTTCAATTATAGGCTTGACCTCAGTCTCTTCCTGGCCACACATAAAAGACTATACAGAAAGCCTGGGATTCATGGGAAGGTGATGTCAGCAAACATTTCAGAACATTCCCTGCAAAATGCATCCAGTATCCACTGCATACCCATTTGGCAGGTTGAAGCGTAAGCAAACCTAGCCATCTCTCTGTTAGGGGATACCTGAACATAAAACAGTGGGAAAAGGAGTCTACTATTATTTGAGGAAATTCAATTACAAGGTAAGAAATCCTGACTCCACCGAGATCAGAAGCAAAAGTCAACTTCAGTGAGGTTAGGACTATCCAATCCATGTGTTTACAGAGTGACCTTGTGGGCATCAAGGTCTTACTACAAAGGTACAAGCTAGCTACACTGAAGCATTTTACTTCAATTATCACTGCAATAAAAATTATTGAACAGAAAATTTCAGATAGGATCACACATGGAAAACAGCACAAACATTTAAAGCTCAGTATATAAACAAAGACTGCATGTGGAAGGAGTAAGAAACTATATAGTTGGTTAAAGAAACATACCTACATCTACCTACAGCCAGGTGCCAGAGCAGGGTTGACCAAAGAACTTTGCATGATGGCAGAGAAAGTTTTGACTTTACTCATGTGAAAAACATCACTTAAAAATGTCTGGGGAGCAATCCCACACTGACCACCACTTGGCTGCATATTACACTTGGGCAGAGCACTGCTGAGCTACAGAATGACAGACAAAAATGGCACTGCACTGTTGACAGGGAAGGGTCAAAACCTCACATCCTGCAGGGATGTGACTGTCTGCTTAACTCAGTCCTCCTCTGTTCCTTAAGTACAGGCAGGTTACCCTGGAGAATCAGAAAAAAGGATGTAATTTGTTTAATCATCCACATGACTTATTCTTTGCTATGCCCCAATTTCTTTTGGAGGTCCCTCATCTTTAAGTACTTGCTAAGCTCTATTTTGTTTAGCTTGTGAAATCTGATATATATCTACCTTCTCATACTCAAGACTATAAAGAGCCACACAGACAGCATGTATCCATTAAGATGTGTCTATAGCCACCTTGGTTTGTAAATACCTGGGGAAGTAGGCAGGGAATTGCATTTGTATTTTTTTTTTCCAGGAAAAGTTAAAAACCTTTAATCAATCCAAATTTGGAGGTATTCAGAAATTCCTGGAAGTAAAAATAATAAAACTGAGCATATGAAATGCCTTAAAGAGGAATTTAATGGAAACAAAGTAATCCCACAAAATTGAGTTAGGATTTATTTTCACATGGTTTGGACTTAAAGTAATTCCAAAATCATGTTAACTGTTGGAGTGGGTAGATGACTGCTATGGAAGCATGCATTTTTTTATAGACCTGGAGATTAATGAGAAAGTAAACCTGCACAGTTTGTTGGCTTAGAAGTCACTGTGGTCCTCTGATGTAGTAACATCAAGCATCCTCCTTTCTGAAAATTATTTAAACATTGTTTTAATTGGCTCCATGTGTTTTATTTATTAGAGCTGGGCACGCTCGTCCCTTCAGCTAAGTCTGCTTTTTTCAGCTATAAAAGCCCTCAGGTAAGTAACTAAGAAGGACACATGCAGACACGATCTAATGAATCACCCAAAATACAAATACCTGAAGCAAACCTTCTAAGGCCTGCAGAGGTACAAAGCCAAATCACGATTTAAAGGGAAGGAGAGGACTGGGAAGGAGAGGACTGGGAAGGATTTCTAAGGAAAAGGTCAGAGCTAAAGAACTGAGTATGGGGGATATGGGGCAGATGGTAAATAGCTTTACAAAACCAGTCACTAAAATTAATAGCTGCCTTCAAGATTTATTTCCTGTCTCTGTATTTCATTTTTCCATCATTTCCTTCTTGTTCAAAAGAAAGTGTGCGGTGTTTTTAAGTACAGATAAAAGCACTGAGCCAGGCTCTAAGAGGTCATTATGGAAAAAAGAACCAGGACTGTGTACTCTGCATTCCTATGGAGGCAGCTTCCCTTCCTACAGTGCCCTCTAAACTGCTTAGCCTGATCTAATTTGAAGTCTCCCAAGATACAGGGCTCATGTTACTTCCCTTGGGAGAATTGAGGGGAGACATGAGAACAGTCTTCAATTACAGAAAGAGCTGTTCCTAAAGGAGACAATAATCTGTTCTCCAGTTTTATGGTGGATATGAACTTCAACTGCAGCCAGAAAAATTCCAGTTAGACGTAAGAAAAGGCTCTCTAATGGTAAGGATTCCGCAGCACTGAAATAGATTGCTCAGAGAGCTACACAGACTCCATCTGTGGAGGAACACACTTAGGAACAGATTAGCACACATCAGTCAGGAATAGCTTAGGCAGAAATGATTCCTATATTGGGACAGGGATGCGTAGTAGATGATGACATTTCTAAGAGCTTTCCCAGCTCTTTTTCTTGTTCTGTAGTTTTGATAGATCTCTGTTGGCCAAACCCTACCCTTACCGCCTCTCTTGTGGATACATTCACAAAAAGGCAGAAGAAGAAAGCAGCAATCCTGGTGATTTCCTTCTGTGGCCACAAAGGCAGTCTCAGGACTGACACTTTGCCCACATCATTAGAGGGCAGCCAGTGGAGCACAAGGAGGAGCAGCCCCGCACACACCACTAGCAATAAATGCAATCTGAGGCCACGGCTGCTAAAGAGACCTTATCTGTGGTATTGTCTCTGTCAAATGCCCTTCTCAGTCCTTTTGACTTTTAGCTAAATCTTTTGCTTTAAACTTTCTCAAATTTTTGGTGACAGAGTATGTTCAAGTTGCATTCAGAAAAAATTAATATGTGATGAATAGATGTTCTAAGGTTATTACAAACTTGATGCTACAGCTGGTGCTAAGCAACCTACTGCCTCGATGGAATAAAGATAGCCAAGTGATTTACCATTTATTAAAGACTCCATTAATGATTTATTAATGATCTATTAACTATTTATCAATGCAACCTTAGTAAAAAGCACGTCTTGTTTCACGGCATCTTTCTGGTTTCTGCATTTATACAAGTCTGATCAAACTCTATCTGCTAAGAAGCCAGTAATGCATGAGGGACAGCCACATTTTACGTGTGTGATGCATACTGAATTAAAAAAATATCTCAGCCAGTTTCATCTTAGGAGGAAAGGCTAAGGAAAGAATGAATATATAAATACACATATTTATACAGGGACAAGCAAATGACACTAAACCCTAAAGGAACATAACAGCGATAACCCTACAGGTTGTTTTCATTCATATTCCTTATGAAGGAATGGGAAATTTGCTCAAGCAGTTGGGAATATCCTGACCAGTAATCTGGCCTGATTTATACTGGGCCAAAGGCTTCTTTAGGAAGGAATTTTGATACATTATCTGTATTGACAGGCACATGACAGATCAATTCATGAATATACATTTGATTATCATGTTTCATCATTCAAAAAAATATCATCAAAGGGAGACCCCACCTTTTCCCTGTAAGAGGAAAAAAAACCCCATCCAAAATACTTCAGTGATAGCCTCCAAAGAAAGCAATTTTTCCTGGCATGAACGTTAATGCAGGAAACCTTTTACTCATGAAAATGTTTTAGCCTATTTATTATGAGTGGCTAGTGCCCAGTACATAATTTCAGAGGAACAAGGAGGTGGCATCTGCAACGATGCCTTTGTCATACTAGAATCTTGGACTGTCTTAAAAACTGTTTGAAAGCCATTTGGAAATACAGTGCATACATGCATGAGTCTATTATTGAAAAGGTACAGTTTTTATTCTACAAAAAGCAACTATTTCCGTGACTATAACCTAAACCACAGTGTTCACACCTGTGAGTTTTATCAATGATGATAAAAAAATTTTCTTTGCCAATTGGGGAATGCGAGGTAGTCCATATCATCCTATAGTGAATTAATATTCCTTTCTACATTAACAAGAAGGGGACAGACATAAATTATATTCAGTGAAAATAAATATAGAAATTGCTTTAGAAGCCAATATCGCTTGACTATAAACTTTACAACATATGTTTTCCTTTCATACTTCATTCACGGTTTGAAATCCACAAAGAAATATGGACATTTTTTTTTTCTGCTGAGTTTCTCAATACTCTCTGACTTCTGTATGCCTCAAACTTTTCAATATATTTTCCTCATATTGTAGCTCATATAACTAATAACACTCATATTCTTTGCTTAGAGCATTTACAAGACAATAAAAAAATAGTAAATCATGATTGATGTACTTACTGCTCTAACCAATCTTGTGTATGTGAAGAAAAACAATGCTCCATATTACAGTGAGAAGGTATCTCAGCTCAAGAGATGGTTTTAGGGAGAGAGTAATGAAGCTACACCACATGAACTCACCACCAGATTCCAATTTAACAAATCTGATACAATCCTAAAGGAAACCATAGCCTATATAAAAGTGTGCCTACCCTGTCAAATGATTTAGCTCCCTGCTGGGCCCTGGGCCCAAATGGCCCACACTGTGCACATAATAGTTCACTCCCAAGGCTCCTCTGTGAAACAGGTTGGATGCTTTTCTCCATGGTGGATCAGGGTAACTTTCTTCCAGGTCCACCTCAGGAAGATTATATGGTCAAAAACTCTCCTGAATGTGGCTCACACTGCCCAGGACAGTCCTTTAACTCAATCCCAAGCAAGTTCTGTGCCCTTGAGAACCTTCTTGCATGTTCTTGGCATTTTTAGGAACACGTAGCACAATCATCTAAGGGCCCTACTACAGAAACATCATTACATGATGTTTTTGTTCAGTGAACTGCACAGAACAGAAGACCTGCAGCACCTGCACCCCTGCTCTTGCTCAGCTGAGGTTACACCTGTGTAAGTGCAGTACAGGAAGGACATGGGGAAGTCTCAGGACAAAATCAGCAAAAAAAATCACACTGTGTAAAAAAAGGAACAGGACCTTAGAAGAAGCACATGAAAGAGTTCTCTTGGCAAGATAGAGAATTAAGAGTTCAGTGGAAAATGGGGTCCTAGAAAATCTCACAGTCAAAGGCAGATGCATCCTGCACACAGCTGCCTCTCTGCCTCATGATGTCTTTGTCTTACACCATCGCTGGGTCCAAAGATAAGCACATACTGACTAGGAAAAACAACACTGAGGTAACTCCTTCCCATCCAAGGCAGGCAGGAGGCATCTTGTCTATTCCAGGAATACACGGGATTTGTTAAGGACAGGCTGTAATGGCTCTGCCCAAAAAGAGGATGACCCAAGCTTTGAAGTTTCGCCAAGCACATGTGAGATGCAGGACCATGTGAGGTATTTCTATTTCCATGCAACTGTTCTTCTGCACAGACCTACTGATGGGTCAGGAACATGGAACTGTCAGAATGGGTCAGAGTCCAGGTCCCGCTTACCCGGGATGTTATGGACAGTGTTTGGAGCTGTGTCTTTCACAGAGCACTTCAAAAACACCTGAGCAATCATGAGGGTGAAATCCTGATCCTCCATGCTTACTAATTCTCAGCCTGTTTAGTATCACATCCAGAACTGGATATTCAGTTAACACCAGTTTTAGAGTCCTACAAGTCAATGATAGCCCATAAATATTCAGGTACTTGCAGTCATGTGTACAAAATTCAGTTCCAGAAAGCCACACATCCTTCAGCTGTCACTCCCAATAACTAAACTAATGGCTTTGTTGCCCAATACACAGAACCAGAGCCCTGCTGTGGGCAGTATGGCCAATGCAACACATCCCGTTCTTGCCAGCTTCTCATCCCCACTGAGATGCACGACCATATCCCATTGATTTTATTTATTCAAAATCATACTTGTTGGTAACCATCTCCAGGGATGGCACATCTAATTTTCATGAGGGCCCCCCGAGACAGGAAGTATGCATTGAACTGTTAAATACAACATAGCATCCTGGCACTACAACAGTGTAATATAAACAAAGACACAATAAGTCATAAAAAGCTAATTCTTTCAAAAGTTACTAATACTAACATATAATTTCATCTCTGAAATTTAAAAAACATTGGCAAAAAAACATTCTCCAAGTAAATAAGCAACTCTGTTTTGAAACTATTCACTGCTGGCACTTGTTTAAGGGAATCTGGTAATTTGTTCCATCCATCGTGAGCTTCACAAGCAAAAAAGCATGTCTTGAATCGCCTGTTTTCTTCTCTGAAACTTAGGGTTCACACCAAGACAAGAGCAGAACTATAATTTACAGTTACAAAACAAGACTACTCCTACCCTGAGGCACTCCACTGTGCACATTTATACAATACATTACATCATCTCCTTTACATTGCCATATGTAATCAATTCATGGGTTTTTTTATACAAAATACAACAGTGAATTATGTAGTCACAGGACAAGACCTTATCAATGTAATTTATTATAAACTGCACTTCATTTCTGGAGCCACTTATGTCAATGTAGTGAAAAAATAAAATCTTCAAATTCAGTATCAGGCAAAATTAAATTGCTAAACTACAAAACTTCTTGTTCTATAGGCTTAGCACAGAAACTGTTTAAGTTTTACATTTTTAGACTCACGTAACCAGGTTATAACTTACATCCTGAAAATATGATGAAACTGAGTCCAAAAATCATATGGACTTTGAAAACATTAGCTTGTGCCAGAAGATGCCAGCTTTAGTCTTAAAACAGGAGCATTAATTATCTGAAATGGTGTATGGGGGAAGTTAAGAAACCAGATTAGGCAACTTATTTGAGTTTAGAGCTGAATTTTTTTGTATAAGCCATGATTTGCTTTCATGAAGATTGGACTCTGAGTTGTTACTCATCAAATACAAAGAAATGAAGCTACCACACACTGCTGTACAATACACATTGAAGTCCTTTACAAAAGCTGGCTTTTTGCCTTTGAAACCAAGACTCTGCCAGATCTCTTATTCTGCTTACCACACAGGCAGTATTGCAGCATGGGTTTTCCTGAGTGGGTGTGCCAGGGTAGCATTTGTTTTTAATGTTGTTCTGACATGGTCTCATCAACACCTCAACTGTAATGCCATTAAAATAGTGGTCTGAGCCTGAAGTAAAGACGAGAGTGAAAAGCTCAAGCCTGCCCTTCCAAAGCTGTTCTCTGTCACCATTTCCTTTTCCTCATTTATGTGATGCTCTCCCTATCACGTGTTTCAGCTGAGAACTTGCTTCTCCCTTCATGCAAGAAGAATTCACTTTCCTCTAAGGAGCATGATTATTTTCCCAGTGCCTACATCAGGGACTATGAATTCTTTGGGGGCAAAAACTGTCATTTTTTTTGTCTTATGCAATGTCTTGTGCAGTGGTGGAACATCTGAATATTGGCTAGAAAATCCTGTGTGGACAACATGGCCAGTTTGATCAGCATTCAGGAAGACCTGGATGCACAAAAAAAAGCCAAACTTAAGCCTAATCAGCCTAATTTTGTAAGGTTAAAAAGCTTAGCATGTTTGCCAAAACATATGCTATGGGTCTATTTTATAATATACAATATATGTGTATATACTATGGGTATATCATCTGTAACAGAGAGGTAGAACCCTTGCTGCCTCTACCCTTTAATTCTCTTCTCTTACAGAAAGACCTAAGCAGCCACCTGAAACCCTCTCATGCAACCTGGCATTTATTATAGTAATTTTAGCCTTTAGAAAAGAACAAACATTTCAGTCTGGATTTCCTTTTCCTCACTTGTGCCTTGAAGCAGGTCTGTTCCTGCATCTGTGTGTCCTGTAAATCATGCCAACATTCCCTTTGATCCACTCCTGCTAAGCTAACAGGTGTAGAAAAAATGGATGTGTGTTATAGGAGATGTTTTGATACAACATATACTTTTTTGGCATGTCGGCCTTACCTAAATAAGCCAGTTTAAAGAGTAAAGAAAACTGAAGCCAAAATATGCTGAGGTCTTTTTTGATCTCCCTTAAGGTATGGAGGCTTCAGAGTTTTTCTGGTAGACAGATTCCCACTGTTCCATGCATTTGATTCCTCATTTCTCAGCGTGTTCCTTTTTTACAAAGCTAGTAAGTTTGAGGTTGGAAATATTAAATACTTGAGACTGCCACTAAGACATATGACAGCTGAGGATGCTTGGTCCCACACAGAGCAGTCCTAACGTCTGAAATCAGCATGTTGTGACTCTATACCAGATAGATATATTCTCCTCCTGTGTCTGCATTTTTTTAAAACTTCTGACAGCAAACTACATTGAAACAGACTAAGTCCTAAAAATAGGGCTGAAAAAGGGCAAGGTCCATAACCTTCCCATCTCCAAACACTACATTACTTTTTTTCCCACAGGAAAATCGATGTATAGGACACAAAAGCCATAGCACTGAAATGCACTAAGTTTGGTGCTCTGGCATTTAAAAATCATATATCTACATTACTAGACGATGACATATATTGTCTTTCTTTGCTTCTAGACGACCAAAAAGGAATAGAAAACTGTTCATTAGTAAAAGTTTATCAGGGGTCGCATGAGCAATCTGGAACAAACCTGGAGCAAGCCCAAGAAAAGACCACCCAGTAGCCCCCTTGCTGCTGTTAGCTCTATGCAGTTAGTGATAGCTGCAGCTCCAGCTGGTGTCAAACACTGACAATTACCAGTTACCAAACAAAGATGAACTGGAATAAACCTGCCAAAGAATATTTTTTTTTTTAGTACAAAGTGCAATGTATGATCGTGTTCCAGCAACTACCAAAAGGAGTTGTTGATCTCACTTTGCTGGAGACATACAAAGGCTGGATGCAGTAACACAGAATTCTTTTTGAAGGGTAACTTGTGTTATAAGGGAAAGACTCTATAAAATGACAGTACTGCTGCAAAGTAGACAGAATGATACATTTAGTCAAATTCCCAGTCTAAGCCTTTTCAAAGAGCACAAGCAGTTAGTGTAACATTCCTTAGGGTTCCTGTATCCTTTCAAACATGATAGCTTTCTTGTAGTTTACACTTATCATATTAAGAAAAATGGTAATGAGGAGATCATGACAACCTCTTTTAAAAGCAACAATGACTCAATTGACAAGGAAAAAAGAAGTGATAACTATTTTTATGGAAAGAAGCCTCCAGTGAATGCCTCACTGTTGAAGCTGTGTTCTTTGTTTTTATCTGAACTTAGGAATGACAAGGGGCTGCTCTTCAAAGAAACTCTGAGCATCAGTTTTCATTTGATTGGTACAAAACTACTTTTTCAGATAAACTGGCAATTCAGACCTCTTGTTGAAAAAGAGTAGAGCTCAAGAGGTTAGAAATGATAAAATACTGGAATAAGTGGAAGGGATTAATTGGCTTGATTTAGAAAAAAAAAATTAAAAATCACTACTGGGAATGTTCTCCTACAAAACAAACACAAAAGGTTTTTTTCTGAGTCTCAGAAGAGTATTTTGAAAGGTTATGGTACCTTGGTGTACACAAACAATGTATTCTTTAGTAGGATATACTCATGGCAAAGAAATTAATGGATTACAAAGCCCAAAGGGGCCTTTAACACTCAGTGCTTGTGCAATAAATTCCATCAGATCTCAAAGCATTCCTGACAAAGATCATATCTGCCATTTTCCAGCATGGCTCTAGAGGTAAAATTTGGTCCATGCCTCAAATCCCCCACTCAAACAGCAGCAAAGGCAATGAACACTGCCCTGACCACTGTTTTCCTCGCTAGCAATGCATGCAAGTCTCCTATGTCCCTGTCTGTCCATGTTGTTCCTGTCTCACCCTGCAAAGTACTAGTAGGTATTTCCACCTCCCCCAGACAATATTTACTTAGAGAATGCACAGAAGTTTTGGAATAAAGAAAACACTTAAGAGCTATAAAGCGTTGATAACAGAGTTTCTAGTGTAGTCACACCAGAGCCCTGGCCCTAGGAGGTCTGGAAGGCCATACAGTAACACTTGCACCAGGCAGAACACATAGTGTGTGCAGAATGATGAATAAATATAAATCTGGACACTTAGGTCTGACCTTCAGAGTCGTGTTTGTAGACAGTTTTTATCTCTTGCATCTGAACAATGGTCAGCAAACACCTCAACACCTTGAACTAATGAAATCATCTTAATTTCTAATGCTAGAACCTGGCATTTTTGCCAGCTGACTTCTGCAAGGCTGGGTGCCTGTACGGCTGCTTTTAAATAAAAAAGAAATGTGAGAAATTCCTTGAGAAAAGGAAAAGAAGAGAAGAGAGGAAAAGAAAAAAGAAAGAGAGAGAGAAGGAGACATTCTGGACAGATTTTCTAAGTATCCAAAGAAATTGTTACACAGCTGACAAAACAATGTGGCAGGATCTACAGTCTAATTAAACAAATGTGACAATTTTACTGTGACAATTTGAAAACCCTCAAAAGTGCCACCCATCCACAGTGTGCATTCTTCTCAAATATATATTAAAACCCATGTACTGTATTAAGAATTTCAAAGGAACTTATTATAAGCACAATTTGAAATATATAGCTAAAATAGATTGGAAGTTCATAAGGTTTCTCTGAACATTTAATTCAATGACATGCTTTCTTTAAAGAAACGTTAGAAATTCTCTATAGAAATGGATAATCCACAGTATATAGTGTAATTCTAAATATCTGATTGAGCCTTGCTTTTGCCCAATTATCACCCCAATAATTCCAGCTGAGGACATCAATACATTTTGCTAGTGACTAATTTAACTTTTAATGATGGCAGTGTGGGCGAGGTTCTACTTCACCATTTCATAGAAAGAGACACTGTAGAGCAAAGGAGCATCTCAAGGTTATTCAGGAAAATTAAAGGTAAGATGTTTTATCTAAATATATGTATTCAAGCACTTATTGAGAGGGTGTTCAAAGAGATGAGAAGATGAACCATATCAGTCCTTTACTGGCAGTTTTGAAGTGGTCTGTTCAGCTTTGCCAGCTGAAACAATCTCCACAGGTAAGAAGGAAGACACCTTCAGGAATGGTGCACAACAGTCTTAATGCCTACAGACCAATGGCACGTAGGTGTTGAGACATGAATTCTCTTCTCTAAAAGGCAGCTTCCAAAACTATTCTCCCTATGGAATGTGGAACAACCTGAAGTTATGACAGATGATGACCATAAGACTGGTGGCCCGTGTTAGGCTGCTCCCACAAACCCCATGGAGGTTGGCAAGCCTGTGTGTCACCACACGACCCCTTCCAAGAAAAAGTCCACCTGCTTGTCCGGGAGGTCTCTCAGGAAGAAATAAAATACTTTTTGGTCCATAAATCAGTTGGTGTCTCTATTCTTGCCTTAAGAAAAACAAATTTAGAGTGACTTCAGTTCAATTTAAACTGCAGTACGTTAAGAAACTGGCAACAAGTATTCCTGGTATCTGCTATAACAGAACACTTCCACCCATCTCCTCTGAGAGCAACAGTGAGATTCAAAGTTGGAACTTCAGGTTTGCTCCAGGTGTCATCTTTGTCCTGTTTTATTTACGTTCTTTCTAAAAGCACAAAGCAGTATAGCATCAAAAGTTGCAACATGCAGATGTAAATAAAGCAGTGAGACTGAGCATGCCTCAAGCATCTAGGCTCTTTTTGGTCCATTATTTTAATTTCTCTAGTTCTTTCCTTGCATATATTTCTTTTAACCATCAACTATTTTTTTAAGAGGTTTTGATTATCATGGCTAGCTCAGACTTCAGAAAAGAATTGCAAAGAGGTGAGCTCTTGAAGCTCTTTCTGAAGATGTGTTTAGTAACATCTTCCAGCCAAGTGTTCCCTTGCACACTGCAAGTCTGTCTGGCCTTTTCCTAATGTATTTCTCTTGACTAACCACGTAAGTCCAACTTATCCTTCATGGACTCCACCAGCTTCCTCAGCAGCACTGACCTACGGGGAGGCTTCCTATAAGAAATTTAAATCTGCAACACTTGCCCACGGGGCTGCAGAAACGGGGCCCTTCCCTTTTGTGAGAGAAAGAGCCACAGAAGATGTTACAGACATTTCAAACCAGAATTGTTTCTAAAGCATGCACTCATTTCAGAAAGCCTAACTTGATTTTAATATGTTTTCAATGTCTTCATTCTGTGCCTAAAGCAATTTGTTATGTAGAGTACACATTATTAATCTACTTAAATGAAAGGTAACATTGCTAGCAGTTTAAACACTCAGTGCCCATATTTAACCATGTTTCATTTTGACAGGACAAGATGAAATAACAGAAATGATTAATCTTAGACCAGAGAAATATTCTACTACCTCTATCTCAAAATAGGACTAGATTTTTTTTGTTTAATACTCTGGCACTAAGCTGTGTAAGTGGAGTATAGGAGCTTCAGATGGCTTGTCTGCTTGGCTGCACTACAGACCGTGCTGTAGCTGTTACTGGAATCAGCAGCAGCACTCCAGGACAGACACACAACAGGCTCTGAAGTTCTTAATCACATTTTTACACAACATAAACTCATGCAGCCCACAAGGTCCTTAAGGGAGGATACCTGGTACAGCCAGAGCCACACACTATATTGGTGTTGTAGTATTTAAAATTATCCACTGAGTTCAGCACTTGCCCTTTTTCTGTTTATGGGAGCATACAAAAGGTCAGAGTTGATCTGACATCCCAGATTCCTCGTGTCTGCTTTCTCTTGCACTTTCACTCAAAGATAAGGGAGTTACTCTATTTACAAGGATGAAAAGGGATGGGAATTCAGGTCCCATGGGTCTCCAAATAGGGAGTAGGAATTTTAGTTTTATGATACTCTTCATTCAACTACAAGTCCCCACCAAATTGTTTTCCCACAATTTTTTCGTCTCTTTCACTTACTTCTGGAAGTACAAAATGTAGAGGTATTTGAAAAAGTAGCATATAAAAACCTCAACACTTTTAAGTGCCCAGAGAGTGCATCTGATCTTTCACAGAAGTTGCAAAACTTATTATCTTTTCCTCTAAGACAATGACTTAGCTTCAATTACTTTCCTGTTTGAACTGGTTTTAAAACAATTACTTTTTATAGTCTCATAACATGTAATTATTTTTATCATAATAGAGTACTGAATCAGAGTAAGGATGCTGAGGACGTAACATGTTGCAATACATAGTGGATTTTTTCTGAGCTGATTATCAATAAGGAAGAGAAATTAGAAGTGGTAGTTTTGGTACAACATACATGCTGAAGAGCTTAGAAACTATGCTGCTTTTCCTCATTGGCAGTCATTCATTTATCATGGCAGTACCTTCTTTCTCTTCAGGAACAGTAATACATGTCCGAACTTCTGTGATGTCAGCTCACTTTACAGTCATTTTAGTAGCAATGATAAATCTGGCCATGATAGCAGAATTATATAACACTACTGAAATCAGCAATATTTCAATTTGGCAGTACAAAAATATATGTTAAAATATTATGGTAAAGGAGATAAGAAAACAGAATTGAATAGCAAGTTTGAAATAGGTGCATGGCAATCTCTCTCTCTTATCCTGAATACCTTTTGTAATCTTTTTTTATTGTTACAGTGTAGACAGGCTGCAATAGACCCACATAATGATCAGATTTTACATTTCAAAGTTCTTTGCTAAATAATTTATTTAATACTGCTATGAAAATAAAACCTTTATTTGATAAATGTGCCTGCAAGCTGGAATCAGACCTTGCTTGTCTGTCCTGACAAAGGTCTAATCTTTTGCTGCCTTACATCTTGAAGAGGCATTTATCCCTGTAACAGGCAGGTGCAAAACACCAGCTTTTGAATACAGGAAACTCTGCACACCCACATGCATTTGTCAGATCAGACAGTCAACCTTTCCTCCCTGTCACCTCCCCAACAGCATGCAGCCTGCTCGGTGTTGATCTGCCAGCACAAAGCAGATTTATGCTACATTTCCACATCACAAGTGAACTCCTCTCACACCTAACCTGTGCCATGCCAGCAGTGCAGCAGTGGCCCACAAAGCCAACTGCCTAAGCTAAATACTTGGCATTGACTCATGCCAACTTCCCACCCAGCTAGCCTAAAGTTAGCTCTGAGCTTTCAATGCTGTGCACTCTCGAGTTAATAAAGACAGCTCAGATTAATATAGACAGCTTTGGGTAGTGGTCCTGATGCACCTTTCTCGTGGGTGCCACCACAACATTGTCCCTGTAAAGGTGAATGGCCAAAAACTTGAATAATGCTGTTGTGCTGTGGTCAGGTGCAGCACACAGGGGCCAAGGCCAGTGTCTGTGTGAAGGGTCTGCTCTAGGCTGGGGAGACCTAAGGCTGCCCTTTCCAACTCCCAAAGAGCCTTTTGCACCTTGCTTACATATAGCTGTTCTCAAAGTACTTCAACTATTGATCTCACTTGATCAATAGTTTGCTTGCGTTGATACTGATGCTAGAATTGAGCTGATCACCTACCAAACCAGGAAGGAGCTATTCTCAAAGAACTACTCAGCATTTCCATTTTCTGGAACAAGACTACATCTAGAGAGTCATCAGAGCAAAGAATCGGTTGCTGCTTTTATGTATACCTAAAGTAATGCAGAGGTAACTCCTTTTTATTTAATAACAGCAGCAGTGACATGAGTGGAGCTGCTGCCAATTTATATCACTGTGGGAGGAAGAAGAATTCAATGAACTCAAATGAGATCAGAGGTCAGTGGAATTACCCCTTGATTTATTTTGATGCGAAAGCAGGAACTGGTTCTGCCTCCATTGAGAAAATGCTGATAAAAAGCTGAAAATGCAATGGCTTAAAAATTGCTAAGAAATTAATTGTTTTTATCCGTCCAAATCTTTGTGTACATAAGCAAAGTCTAAAGGAAAAAAGACCCAACCCAAACTCTCAAAGCAGGCTATTACCGTTCCTTGCATGCTTCCAAAGGCTGCACGCCAGAGGAGGGACAAAGGCCACAGATCCACATTTACACGTGGGTTAACTTTTCAATCCATTTTTTCATTTCAATAGAAATAATAAATCACCTTATCCTGGAGAAAGAAGCAGCTTGACACAAAACATACGGTGCTGGGCTATTTTTACAGCACACCTAAGACGGATAGGGATTCATTTATTTACTCAGCTATTTAAAAGTGGCTACTCTTACTCATTCTCTGGACAGCTACATGCCAGGTTGCTAAGTTACTGTTACTTGACATCATCTCCTCCCCAACATGTTCCCACATTTGACAGGTTCACATGATTTACTAGGCCAGTCAGCTCGTTATTCACTTGTCCAATGACATCTGGATAATCATTTTAAATTCACATCATGTCCTCCCAAGAAAGCCCCCAGACTCCACATGAAAATATTTAAACTGCCTGTCAGCTACTAAGTGCATTTGTAACCACACTGGACAGCATACCTGTATTTTTCAAATTACAATTATTGTAATTAAGTTTAGCATCATTCTTCAGTGTTGGTTTGTATTTTAGAAGAGAATACAATTACTGAGGGGCAAATAACGGGCTATATCTGTTACAGTCTAATTTTGCTACCTGAAAGCTCACTTTAGCTATGGATGAGACACATTAAATCCGTTAGTGCTTTCATTTGTCATGAGGAAGGTAATACTACACATAATTTGTCCAGTCAAGGGCATTTCCACCTGCTCATCAATTTACATATTCTCTAATGTCATTACTCACCAGAAGACACCCATACAAATTACAGACTTTACTCATTTAACTCCAGTCATTTCTATACTTATTACAATTTGAATTATATTTAGGATTTGTTTTGCTTCCAGACTAGAAAGCTTTTAATTAATATTACAGCTGTCCACATAACATCAGAAGTCAATCTAGTTATTTGATGCCTTACTACAGTGAATATGCACCTACAAGAATTCTTTTGTTCCTATAAGCAGGGACAGATTTCCAGACAGAAGTGCCTGCCCAGATGGTTAGAACACATACAGGAAAGCTGTATGTGTACAGAACAGAGCCTACCTTCTGCCAGACTAAGTTTAATCGATTGCCTAAACACCCAGTCCAAAGTTTCAATTTACATTATGAGTCTTCCAGAAGATTTAGTTAAATAAAATTTCCTTTCTTTCCTGTGTAACGTTGCATATATGCTTATTGACTCTTTACCCAGAGGTAAAGCAATGCTAAGGAAGGTCCCTTCTGTGCTTTCCACAGGCAGGAAAAGGATTGCTGCTTGTTCATCCTCAGCATCACCTACACACCCCTCTATGCCTGGGCCAGCACATGGTTCACATCACATGCAGTGACAGCAAGGCACACTGATGTAAAGCACTGGTACAAGTGGCACAAGTAACAGCTTTGGAGACTGGTTTTAAATGTCAGTTTTCCCACCCCATCTGCACTTAGTATCACAACATTTCAATGAACTCATTTTTCAATGGCTGCACATAGAAAGTGACAAGTTAATTTAAATCCATATTAATAAAATGTGAATTACACACACATACTTTTAATTGCCTGTCTTCCATGTTATCCACACTTTTAAAGCCATTATGTTGGTTTGAAAAAAAAAATCCAAACACATTTTGGAATAGAAAAAAGTGTACTGACCACTAGTGTATTTGCCTTCGTCTTTCAATTTGTTATTAGCAACCTGTATTAAATGCAAATCTGTTCTACTTTGTAGTTGCTTGGCCTTTGTTGTACAAGAGATTATGCTGATGATTATTATTATTTTATTATTATTATTATTTTTCACAACCTTCTCAGCCATCCAGGTTAGAAAAGTAAAATCAACAGGAGACTGGTCTGCCATTAACCTTTAGTTGTAGTATTGTAGTCTTTAAAGCATTTACACAAGATGACATAAGTATCTATGTGTTTCAGGAAATCTAAAGGACTGTGAAATTTTGTCTCTGAAGACTCAGAGGTCTAAGTGGAGTTATGACCTTTCTCCTCACTTGGTTGAAAATTTTTGAATATAAACTCAATTAAACCTTTTTTTTCAAGATCAAAAAAAAAAAAAGGAAGACAGATTAGGAATTGCAAACCTCTACAATTATAAAAACCATTAATCAAGTTCAGTTTGAAAAAAGAGCTGTGTAAAATCAGAGGTCATAGATCTTAGCGTGAGTACCTCTTCCTTCTAAAGTCTAGCAAAAAACCCTTCAAGAGTAACTGTGCCTTTCTGAGGGATGGAACTGAATTAAGTCACCTTTATCCCCCAAATTAAAAAAAAAAACAAAACACAAAACCCCAAACAAACCACCAAAAAGCAAGCTTCAAGGCATGCAATGCTCCAAAGCATCCTTTCTCTGGCCCTTTGGGGTGCAGTTTGGCAGCAGGCATGGCCCAGAGCAGAAGCCAATGGTTTGGTTGGTCAGAATTCACAGCTACAGCCCAGCTCTCCACCTTCAGGACCTGACTGTCTTGGAATCCTTCCTGTTTATGTCTGCGACATCCTTGATAGAACAGAAATGTTAATAACCTATTTTTTTTTACCTAGGGAAGCTGAGACTCTTCAGAGCCTATGTAAATGGTCCCAAAAGGCCAAAAAGTACCTGTCAGGGCTGGGAGCTTAATCCAGATCCTCAAAGCACAAATCTCTGCTAAAACCAAGGGTCACTCTTTCATCTGGAGCAGACAGCCTGAATCTCCTGACACAGGGCTTCCATGGGGAGCTTGAAAACTGGATTTTGACCACTGCTGGGCATCACATTCTCTTACTTATTTTCTCTCCATTTCCTCTCAAGCAGAAGATGATACTCTGCATGGAGCCAAAACACATTTCCTGCTAGCTTGCTGTGTAGTATCAGTCTGAGAAGAACAAAGTCACTGATAAAACCCAGGTACTTCCACATGTGATTCAGCACCACAAGTGGTTGCAAGCCTAAAACTGCTGCCACTGAAGGCAGCCAGCTGGGGTGGGGTTTGCCAGGTCTTGCTGGGCAGCCCCAAAGCTGCTCTGTGACTGCACATTCACACACCCAGGGCCAGGCTGGCAGCCTGCTGACCACTTCCAGACAGGTTACAAGAAGGCTCAGACAGCCTGTCAGTGCCCAGAGTGGCCCAACACGGCACCAATGGCACAGTGAGGCACCGCGGGGCAGCACCAAACCCACCTCACTGCACACGCGGGGAGGGAATTGCACCCTGGGGGAACCGTGGCCGAGGTCCAAGTGCCAAGTACGTATCTGCTTCCCACACAGGGGGTTTCATGTGCTCAAGGTGGCTTCTAGCCATGTTGGGCAGGTTTACTCCATGCTGGATGGCCAGGCTGGGCACGGCAGGTGCCTCTGGGCATCTGCAGCCGCAGTTAAGAAAGATCTTCTGATTTGTATCCCTTTTTCATGTCCACCCCGAGAGCCCCCTTGAGTTTAATGGCCCATGGGTGGCAGGAATGGGAACTCCGCAGTTCATCCCTATCCTCTGAAGGCAACAGCAAGCCCTGCTTCAATCTCAGCAGGTTTCAGAAGGAAGCCAGGGACATTCTGCTTGTTTCTTGACTCAAATTACAGTCCTGGGGTAGGAAATAGGATCACCTCCTCTTGATTAGAAAAAAGACATTTCTGCTTCCTGTGATTTATATGCACCGTTCCCACATTAGAACTGTCACCTGGATGATTGATCCCTGAAATTCACCACATCACATTTTCTTTTGTTGCTGTTTAGTGAAAACAACTGCTTTCCCCAGCCAACAAGTCATTTGTTCCAAATATAGTAATGAACTTAATTAAAATACATAAAGAAGGGAAGAAGATATTTAAAATATATCAAGTATTTCACACCACCTTTCAACATTTCCTTTGCTTTTTCTTCCTTAGTGTTCTATAGGTAATAAACCTCTGCTCACTTTGAAGGCTGTAAGTAAATGTTATTTATTTCCTCGCATTCATTGCTCCTGGGTGCACATGAAGATACTCCTGTGTTACTGCAGGTCTGCACATGCATGCTTGCCTGCTGCTTCAACACACTTCTGCAGCAAGACTGCCAACCCATAAGGACATCTCCAGCAGTCCAAGATAATGTGTGTACACAAACCAGGAGCGAGTTTCCAAAACTACTTAATTGTGGATTACAGTGAATGCTGGCAAGCTTATTTTATTTTATAAGCAAGAGTAAGTCCATGTCTTTGCAAACAAGTTGGCACAATTGTTACACACAATTTCAGGTCCGGGTTAGTCTGCAGCATTAGCTCCTAGTAATGAGGATATGGCTAGGAAAAACTCCGACTGCAATTTTATCCTTTCTACACCAAAATCCAGCAGGTTGCCTGGCAATCTCAGGGAGCTCTGACAGAGGGGAAACAACCCATGAGGATAAAAACCTAAATCCCAGAGAGGGACTGGTGGGTTGCAAAACTGCTCCCAGGCAAACCTCATTGCCAAGAGAGAAACCCAGAGTTTGAGGTCTCTGAGGAAAAGCCCATCCTATATGTGAAGTAAGGCAGATTTACACATATACAACTTGTGCACACTCCCCTTCTCGTTACATGATCTTGTTGCAATTAAGCCATGCTTAGTTTGGAGTTGTAATTTTCTGTATTCAACCACTGGCCAGATATCCCCCAAAAATGTCAGTAAGTCTTTAACAAAACCATGAATAATGAGCAACTGTAGTCTGAGGGAAAGAAGAAGACTGTAGGTCAGTTTGGAAGTGGGGGAACTAAGGCCACTCCACATCAGGGTAGGAGAGAAATGTGTCCTGGATAGACCCTGGGAGACTGAGCTTAAAAAAGGACAGGGATGTGTGTAAATCCTGATGGACACAAGCTGGCAGATGCAGAATATTAGGTGAACTGATCTTACTCACTAAGGAGCAGTCTGGGCCTACCACTTGCCTGTGTGTCTTTAATATAGACCCACCGATAAGTTATTATTTAACTGCAGTGTTAAAGACAGCCCTACAAACCCTCTCCTTGAAAGATGAAATAACAGCACTACAATTTATATGAAAGATAAAAAAGCAAAGGGTATTACTCACCCGCAATATTTCTTCCACACAGCTGGAGTCATTGGAAAGGGTAACCTAGGTTTAAAGAAAAAAAAAGAAATGTTTAGTCAGATGCTAGATGCAAAGTTCAGTGACTACAACTGCACAGGTGAACAGATAACAAGCAACTGCCTCTCTTTGAAAACTGCTGTACCCACGCTTGCTGCCTAACAAATTTTCCAGTTCAGATCAACATAAATCATCAGCAGGACCCATTTTGTCAAAAGTTGTTTTTTTCTTGCAAGCTGCTTTGTGCTACTAACAACACTTTTGAAGCAATAAAGTACTCTGATTTCCTCACAGTTGAGAACTGGCACTAGAATTGCCTGAAACTTCTGTAATTGAAGAAGATCCCACTGTTACTCCTATGGGCAGCCTTCAGAGAGAAGGCAAGGTTTGGCTTAACTTGCCACATACTGCAGCGAAGGACAGAGGTGATAACAGTTAGGAGAAAGCTGTTATCATCAACTATCTTATCCTACAGCTTAATAGGCTAACAGCCCAGACAGTTCTTAAACATATACTGTAGTAAAATACTGGTTGGACTGTAAGGGTGTTGGTGATTTTGTTGTCCTTCACTTCACCAGCCTGTTGCAAGTTAAGCATCCTTTGAAGCCTGCAGAGCACACAGGAATCCACCTTGAGAGTTCTGACAGCTATTTCTTCTCCCCTTAGAAAGATGCAATACACACAACCATACCCACACACACACACGGTGGTGCTACTAATATCTATTACAATTCAAAATACTTGTTAAATGCACCCTACAGCATTTGCCACAATCCCTCATGCCAAGGCCATGAAAGAGCACAAAATCTTTAAATACTGTGACCAATTACAGAAACAACAGGCAGACATGACCTGTAGCCCTTGCAGACAGCTCTGATGGGCTCCTACCATGGGGGTAAAGCCAAAGAGGAACAGACAATATTCAGCAAGGTATCAAAACATAGGTAAGTCCATTGTGCCAAAAATATTCAGTGAGACTTTTCGGCATGATGCTTCTACCTTATTGCCCTAAGTAACTACTTTGGTAAAAGATACTCATGACTAAATTTAATCCCTGTCATCCTAATCTGCTAGAGAGCTTGACCATGCATCCACCATGACCCATCACCTATATTTCAGACAACACTAAGCTTTGAGAATAAATCCACACAGCTACAGAAGTCAAAGACCACACAGACCTATTAGATCATAAAGTTCATGCTCTGCTAATGTAGCACATTTTCCCTATATCTTCTAGTATTGTGGCTAGTCTGACCCAAAAACTGTAGGGAAATAGGTCTCCCATCCTTTCCCTTAATAAAATATGCAGCAGTGTAGTAAACTATTTGGTACTTTTTTACGATAATGGTTAAAATTTTGCTTTCAGTGTCACCTCAGCCTTTCTCCCATTACCCTAAGTAATTAATTACTTGCTTTCACATTTACACCATGTACATGCAGAATTATACTCCACTTTTCTCAAATGCTGTATGTTCAACTTTTTTTTTTTTCTTTCCTGATAAACAAGATTTTCCTCCCCTTCAGCTTATTTCATCACTGTTCTCTGAATTCCCAACAGTTTATCAGTATCTTGGAAAAAATTATCCAAGTGAATATTACTATACTGCAGGGGTATTGGTGATTTTATCTACTAGAGATTATAATTTTCCATAATATAATTTTAAACAACCAAAAAAAGAGCCTTACCTTTTATCCTCCATTTCTACTCAGCTCAAGTCATCTAACAAACCTAAGTTGAGAACTACCAGTGGATGGTCAGCATGAACTGCACAGGCATGCAAGTCAGTCCACCCTCACATCGCATGACTTGGACTTCATTGGATTTCCTCCATCTCCCTACTCTTCACCTAAATCATGTTTACACTCTCAATACCTATAAGTTCTTTGCTAATCTTTTCCATCCCTCATACCAGCTCCCCATTCAGTGAGGAATACAGTTAATCCAAAGGTTAGCAAGCAGGGGCATTACTGCAATGTGCAGTGGAAGTACATGTGATCCTAATACATGCCTCATTTTTTTCATTGAAAAATTAGTATGTTGGAATACAAGAAAACAAAACAAATACTCCCCCAATAAGCTTACAGTGTACACATCAACCACGAAATTTCTCACAGCAGTAACAGGAGCAGCCCAAAATCCAGCCGAGTGAGTCAGACTGGGGAGAGTGAGAGCAACAGAGATATAGAAGCTCTCTCTATTTAACATCCCTCCCTACCATTACACATGCCAGCTTTAATGGTTAGCCAAGGTACCATGTGTATTCCTTTGTTCAGATAAATGATGACTGTGTACCTGACTTAATACAAGGCAGAGCATGTTGTTACTTGCCTCAGAGTCCTCTCCCAATTCACAGCCCTGTTTAAGTTTACGTTACTTCAGAACTAATGATGATAATAACAATAAACATACCAGTTTTACTTTAGTAAAGCCCACTATATATTATGCAATCACTACCAGCTTCTGCTGGCAGCACTTGCTAATAACTTTAAATGCTCATGCATCAATTTAATTGTGTTAATGCCAAAGAAGATTTTAATGGCTTGACAGAACTTTTGTTCCCTTTGGCATTGCTTTGTTTTGAATCACTTGTATTAAAGTAATGCAAGATGTCAAAGTGCTGTGATTGTCATACAGGGAGATCCAAGTAGGAGCTAACACAAAGAGGAAAACATTTAGATTGATGCAAACATTAAAAGAATAATTATTACAACACGACTATCAGAAAGAAGATCAATGTAAGAGTCTTTCAGTACATTACTATTAATGGATTTCTAAAGAAATGAGACCATTTTTCTAAATTCATGCTGCAGTTGCACATTCTAACAGACTTGAAAGGCAGAGATCTATTAGGAACTTAGTCTATCTTGCAGAAAAAAAAAAAAGATAAAACAACCTCTCAACCTTTCAGTGTGAATCAAAAATTGTAAGTTTAATTGTCCATAAACACTTGCGTTCAGCTAACAAGTGGGAGCAGGCCCACATGGCACTCCATGGCATCCAAGCATAGATTCATCAGGACAGAATGAAACAGAGCAGATACAATATTCATCACTTTCTCAAGTGCTAGAGCTGTAACAAATTGTTATTAAAATTGCCATTAATAAACTGCCATTCATCCCATACTACTACTTTCCAAATCTAATAAAAATCAAGCATTTTAGGACCCAGTATGTGATTCCACAGTCCCCAACACCTCCCCCTGCTCCCACTCTCCTCTTGAGCTTTCATCAGTAATCAGAGTCTAAAAAGGAGGGCACAGCTTGCACTTGTGCATGCTTTTGGTGCTTTTCTCCTCTGTGAGCAGCATGGTCTAACTCAGATGGAAGGACAGCCAGGAATTTGGTTCCCACAAGGCTAAGTGGTTGCAATTCACATCATGAGCTCTTCTCTCAGCTGGCAGTGCATTCACAAACCCCAGACTGAAAACCAGTGAAGCTGTAGAGTAACGTCCTGATGCAATAAAACTTCAATCAAAGCAAGATTTCACAACAGCTACATGCCACACTGAACTCATCTTCCAATTTCCTTTTAATCAGGCAAAACGCTTTTGCACCAAAATGCTTCATGTTTACTTTTAAATATTGCTTGCTAAAAAGAAAAATGGAAAGGTCAGATGGTCCAAATACTCCACCTAATAAAAGTCAGTATTCTAAGGCTGTCTTCAATTTTTAGTCTCACAGGACAGAGAAGAGAGCTTAAATTATGTGGAACCAAAGGTCTAATGCATGGATTGGGTGGCTCAGTGCTGAACTTTGAAGGGAGGAAAGCAGGACAGAAATCTAAGATCGAGGGAACAGTAGCCTTTAATGTTATGCAGATCAAATGACATTGGGTAAATGGTTAAAATATCTGATAAGTCATGTTGATCTAACCTTCCATTTATTCATTCAACAGTTCCTTGACCACTCTTACCTCCTGGACAATTTATAACCTGCATGAGATCAGATTTTGTTTTTGTGGCAGAGAAAAATCATATAAAGACTCTTTTCCTTGTAATTTACATCCAACAGCAGACATTTCTCAGAAATGTTAGCAACACAATCTTCCAACAGACTTGTCAAAATAGTTCTGAAAATTCAAATGTAGTGCCATAAAGCAGAAATACACAATGAATAATGTCTTTGCCAGAACTGACCGATTACATTTCCATCTGGATAAACTCTTCATGAACAATCCCCTTGGTTTTATTGATGCATGAGTGGCATTCAACAAGTAATCTCTTTTTCCTGTATTAGCTTTATTGAGAAGACAAGTGTAGCATGTAAAATGAATGTAGGAACCCACTCTCATTTCTTGCATATAAGCACCTATGTGCTTATACATCAAGGACTCAGCTTTCCTTGTCATCTCCTTTATCAAGGAATCCATTTTGACTCTGGGGAGATGAAGCTCATACTACTGTTTACTCCTTCAAACACAAATTGATTTTTCACTTGCCAGCATGAAAAGATCCTGTGCATGAGCCTTGATTGATAACTCCAGTGTGCACCATACAGTGATAAGAGGAAAACACTTGGGAAACCAGAAACAACAAAACCAGGACAGTCGGCAGAAGCCTTGTCCTCTGAATGCCTTCAGCTCCTGCCAGCCTTCCCACTAACAGAGGGGGCTTGGTTTTTCTGATTAACACAAGTGAGAAACAGCTTAGGCAGTACTAAGAAGAGCAGAGTTTCCAGACATATGTTGGACTAGATGACTTTTGAACATCTTTCCAACGTACATGAACCTATGATTCAATTTTTCTGATACGCTTATTACAAGTTTAAGAACAGGCAAAACTTCACCTGCACCTGAATAGTGTATGCATCCATGCCCTCCCAACACCAGCTTTCCTTTGATTGCCATCAGTATCTCCTTGCATGCTCAGGCTTCAGTTTCCCTCCTCAGTCATTCCCGACATTCCCCTCAGCTGCCATCTGGCTACACATTTCTCTTACTGGAAGTCAGGTTTACACCTCTGCTCAGAGCCCACTGTTCAAACCTCCTTGGGTTGTTTACCAGTTTGTGCTTCTGTCTGTTTACTCTCACTATATTTTGTCCAAAAAAGGGTCGCTCATGTTAAAGATCCCTGAAACAGATGTCAACTAATCTCACTAGCTGTGAGGATCCTGGCTTTTCCTTACTAACTTTAGTGCAAATGCAGAAGAACGGGAGCAGCAAAAGAACAAGGAATGAATATTGCAACCTGATGTTAATTTTTTCCTGGTGCATTTGATACAGAGATATCACCAACATATATTAGGGCTGTATGTTTGTGTTTTGGAGGAAAGTATTCAGACACATATATGTGTTTTTCATGGGGTTATTCATTCTCAAGGGAGCCATCTGTGTGTCCCAAATAATGTATATCCAACTGTTTTCTTTTAGTGCCTCCACCATCCTGGAATCAAAATGCCATGAGAAGACTGCATTTCCCATTATTTTTACCCCCAAAATATCTCCTGGGGCTTATTAAAAAGTCTGTGAAAACATATACTTTTTACACATATAAAAAATTAGGAGAGAAAGAAAAACCTATTGCTTAAAACAAAATACAAATAGTGAAGAAGCAGTTGTGTAAAATACGCATTTACTGGAAAACCTTGACAAAAAAGTTTTAGGGAGTAAATTAATTCATTTCTTAAGCTAAGACAGCCTGGCCTGCAGTCAGAGCTGCTCTTCCAGTGCTGGATGGAGAAGTTTATGCCTTTTCCCTTGAGTAAAGCATATTATCTAGGAAAAACAACTTACTAGCATGGTCCAAAATGTGACTGAATCAGACTCGCACTGATTTTAGCGAACTTCCCAAAAGATCTCTAGTTCAGAAGCCAACGCTCTCCACAATGGGTACCTTTAGTTTCATACAAAAGCAAATGACTCTAATGAGCTCCTCTGCAATCACCCAAGAGCCAGACAAACCAGTGCAGTCACATCAGGTCGGGTGACCAGCCCACAGACTGGAAGGAATTACAGTTTTATTGCCCTACAAAGAACTCAGCTTACAATGACCTCCCAGTCCAGCAAACCCAACTGCAATGACATTTTTCCACTGGCATTTAGTTGTGCTACAGCACCTTTTAAAACAGATTGACCTGGATGTGACAATTATATTTTTCTTCTTCTTCCCAGTGTGTACTGTATTTAGCTCATTTTTTTCTTTTTCGTTTCTTTGATGTTGTCTTTTAACAATGCCATTTCAATGTTGATCAGCATGAAATAGTCTCCATGAAAGCACAATATGCTGATGTTCAATTTATACTCAATGGTTCACCGTTATTTTCATGCAGTAAATTGCCAAACTCTATTAGAGAGAGAAGTCTGATAAAGTGATCTCTCACTTCAAGGTCTCCTGGGAGTTTTTTAATGTAGGTAAGGCTGCACATTTTACTTATGGAATATTCTGAATGTAGTATTTTAGAAACTTGCCATAATGATACCACCAGAGTAACTGATAATATCAGTATTAAGCCAGGCCCCACCAAAAGTGGGTTTTGCAGTACTTAATTTGTGACCAAACCACTGGCTTGCATAAAGGTTGTTGCAACCATTTAATACTAAAAAGAGCAAGGAAATTTGGAACATCAAACTTTCTTCCTTCCTTCCTTCCCCTCTCACTGTTCTCTCTCCTCCAGTGACTGCAAGTGCTTATTTACTTACATAAAATGAGTACATTTTCTTATGTGCCTTGGCATTTTCACCTTATTCTGGAAGAGGTTACCTTATACATTTCCATTAAAGTGATGATAAAAGGCACTCTGACCTAAAACGCCACCATGCACTTGTCCACTTGAAACATCAAAGCCTGACTAACAGACTACACAACCCTCTGGTGCAGTGAGATATATGATGTGGCAGAAATAATGATCAAATGTCTGTTTCTTGTCTTCCTTTTGCCAGTGTGAATGAAATTTAACTTCTCCAAAGACAATGAAGCAGTACAGAAGGTACTTCTGTATGAAGGGAGCTTGGCTATTTGCCCTCAGTTAGGGGATGTAAATTAGACACCGTATTTATTCTCGGTGTAACCCATTAAGTAGAACCCCTTGGAAATTACATAAGATGCCTTTACTATACAGGCATAGCTGTCTAAACTTAATATAACTTGGAATTGGATCTCCTTTAAATCTATTTCAAATTACTGGAATGTGGTTTCTGTTCCCAGTACACGCCAGCACGAGAGCAGCATCAGGCAGGATTTGTATAAATTCCTGCTAAAATAGTAGCAAAGTTGCCAGGTCAGACTGTGGCCTTTGTGACACAACTAAAACTCTGCTGATGTCAGTGAAGTTGCATCAGTGTAACCTGAAGCATTACTTGACCCCATGAATTCAGACTGTAACATTTCTTCTGAGGTTTTAAAGAGGAACTTTTAAAGGATATATTTACATGTGACAATACCTCTGCTGTGGTTACAAGGATGCAGTGGGTGGCTGTGTTGGTTACCTGTTCCACTTCTTTTTTAAAGTAGGTATGAATGTCCTTACAGAAGAATATACTCCTGGGTATAATTTGTACAGCAGTTCACACAGCTGCAAGGCCAATGCTGGGACCCAAATTAATTGCTCAGAGCTTGTCTGCAAATTAGTTGTTTTCATACATCCTTCCATCACAGTCACAACTTGTAAATCATGTCCTCAGACTATCTTCAAAACAGAGGGCCAGAATTCAAAGGGCAAGGACATGTTCCTGCTCCAGGGGAAACAAAAATAATGTATTCTGGAATATCTCAAGGTTTAAATACCAACACTACCTGTTAGCATAACTAGTCTACACAAATACATTGTTAACATAACCTTCAATCACATAAGTGAAATTCTCACATGAAATAAAAGCTATTTTCCTTTTATCAATACTAACAAAATTAATTAATGATTATGTCTTGATTGTGATAGCATCCAAATTCAGACTACATTAAGAGCCAGATCTTATGTTCATTAAATAGTAAGACATATATACTCCAACTGCCACTGAATGTCATGATTATCACACAAAAGGGAAGCTAAAATAACACTTTTTGGACAGTAGAGAACTTAGAACAAAGAAAATATGATTTTGAATGGGATCTTTATAGTCTCTCTTTTAGTTACATTTCTAATTAAAATGCTTTGATCTATTAATGCCAAGGGACACTGCTAAATGTATTCAATGCAGAAGTCACACACTTTTCCTGAGCTCCCAAAATCTCTTAGATCTGTGTGCACTTATGCTGTGTGCAGTTAAACCACTCACTAAAATGAAAAGATATCTAAGAATAACTCACTTCCATTAGATTTATAAATCACATTAATTAATTCTACATCTCCAGTGGTGTAGAGACCAAACTCTAATGCGAGATCTAATTAAAGAAAAGGGAAAAAAAATTGGAACTGAAACACAGAAGTAACTGTTTAGCCTCAAATTAATGAGGCGCTATGCTAAGCAAGAATGTCCATAAATCCCTAATGAGGATTTTAAACACATTAAAACTTCCTAATACAAAGTGTTTGCCTTCCTTTTATCCAATAACAAATAAGCCAATAATTTTCTGCCTCTAAATGACACTATTAACTGTCATGGCATGTTTTATTTGACAAACCCTCCATTCAAATACAGTAAAACCAATTAATTTGCCTGCTGTGAAATGTGTTTCTTGATAGCTTTTATGTGATTTTTCTTCTCAAAGATATGTAAATAGGAAGTCAATGTAGGTGCCTGATTTTGCTTAAAAATACTCTGCAATAACTATAGATTTTCTAGTCAGTTTGCATTTCAAATGAATTGAAAGATAACCTCCATTTTCAGGTCATCAATCACATAATGGTCTCCTGATAAGTAAACAGTTACAGAGTAATAGTTTTATTACTAGGGAAATGGTCCCATCTTTGAGCCGTGATAGTTGCAAAATTACCACTTTGTTCCTTTATAAATAAGGGTTTGCAATCAGGGTGTTTGGCCTCTGCCATCCCCAGCACCCACCACAGCAGCACCACCGAGGCCCCGTGGGACCACACCGCAATTAAACTCCATGTCTTTGAGGGGTGAAGATGGTGATGTATTACACTTTTTTTTTCGGTCAGAAAAATCTATAGAACAAATAAAAGATAATTCTGTGGTTTCAATGGTCCCCTGGGCCCCACTTAGTAGATCTCAGCAGAGCAAAGCAAGATCATGTTACGACTGCCCCACATTAAGCCGTATCTGAATCCCCAAAGCTCTTCCAGGGTTTTTTAGCTGGGAAGATGAGCCTACTAAAAGATAAATGTTACACTTCACAAACAGACTTTTGTTGGTCTGTGTCCACCACGTGGACTGAACCATGCTTACACTGAAGGCAAAGCAGAGGATAATGCATGGCATGCCATGCTTTATGGGGCCTAACTGAATACCAATTAATCTTTACAACATATGTACAGTTCCATCAGCTCTTGCACTGCATCACAATCATATGGAGACTGTGGTTCCTTTGCCTTAAGATGGAAACACAACTTGAAAAAAACCCACAACATCCCATATATACATCCCATATACACACATAAACAGAAGGAACAGGGAATTAAATAAAACAAAGATGCCTACGAGCACCGAACAGGACATAAGCACTCATTTATTTAATCATCTGTAATGGATTACAAACCAGAACCGGGTAATTTATGTGGCATACCATGACAGATGATTTTCAATTTGCACTATCCTGTGCGTGTGTTTCTTATTGAAATCAGGAAAGAAAATCTGCGACTTCACTTGGCGGAGCTGTGCCAAGGCTGCCTGACACATGAGGAGGGCTGGGGAGAAGAGGCTGGGACAGATCAAAGGCAGCAAAGGTGCTCTGCAGCTCTGTTAGCCACCATCACTGAGACACATGGCCCAAAGCCTGCATTTGTTCCTTTTTCCTAACAAAAATGTCTGTTACTATTGCTACAAATTTTTGCATAGTGACCTTTCCGCAGGGATGCCTGGAGAAGCAATTTATATTTATGTATTATCAACATATAAAATTATATAAGTATATATTCAAATAAGAGAAAAATGCATTATGCAAATATCCATATTTTGTTCCTTAACCACAATTCTATTTAATAAACTTAGGAATTGAATTTCAGCAGCTTCAAAAAGTAAATTGAGGACACCTCTCACCCTGCCTGAACAGTGAGGAAAACATTGGCTTTCTATACAGTCTCAGCTAATAAAAACTCTCCAATTAAACTTTAAAAATATTTAAGTGAACTATGCTTGACAGTCAAATATCAGGAAATCAATTTCAGGTTGATTGAAATCAAGCTTTTGAACTTAAGACACTGCATTTTGCTCACTTTGCACTTCAGTACTCCTGAAGTGTGAGCTAAGCTCCACCTCTCCTGAATGCAGCTGCCTGCATCTAATTTTGATGATAAAATGTAAATAAAAATATTTATATCTTTGCAAAAGATCTGATATTATATCCTATATCAACAACTTTTACATCTACTTCTTAATCGAGACATTGAATTGGGCTAAGACCACCTGACATTATTTCACTTCTGACCTTTTCAACTGTCAAAGCAGACAGATTTTTATCCTACAAGATTCGAGCCAAAGCCTCAAAGGTGCAGTGCCAGAGCATTAATCCATTTCACTAGACAGTCATTGAAATTATAATTGAAAGTTCAACTTACTTTAGCATTTTATGCTGAAATACTTCTGGCAGCCCAGGGCAGAAAGTCGAAATCTGGTTTCCAATGGAGACCATTTCCAATGGGTTCTAAATGTTGGCAGCGGAATTCCTTATTGTCAAAGAGATCAGCAGATGCCGCCTTCCATTAATTTACTTCCTGTGACTGCTGCTCACTTCAGGAAGCCTTTCTTTACCTAAGGATGCTGACCTGCTGCCAAATCCCATCAGAAATGGACTCTGATTTATTAGGAGACTGGGGACACTCCAGGAAAATGCCCTACAGCAGCCCAAGCAGATCCCATCCCTCCACTTATTCTGACCGATGCCATGAGCAGACACAAATCTGCACAGAAGACATCATGCAGATCTGTAAAATCTCAAAAATCAAGCTACATAAACTGACCCACGTGTATCACAGTCAAGAGTAACTCCAGAATGTGAAGGATCAGTAGACAGCTTTTCCTCTTCACCAAAAGGTTGTCATAAAGGCAAAAGGAATCTGAAATTGTGAATCCGAAAATAACATCACCATTTTAAGTAGTCAATGAGCTGTAAATCCTTTGTTCTGGTATTCTGGAGCTGCCCAGAGGTCTTTGGCCAGGAAGTTCCCTATAAATAACAGTTTATTATACTTAGACTAATCTCAAAAGCTATCTAACCAAGAATTTAACTTAACTTGGAAGACAAGTTTCATTAAAATCTAAATATCTTTTTTCTTCATTTTTGAAGATGCGATTGACTAGAATTCTTGGCATCCTATCCAGAGGCTAAAAAGCTTCCTATCTGGGAGCAGGAAGGGGGAAAAGGGAACATGAGATCTAATACCTGTTATGCAATTGGTAGGTCATTTTATCAATTTTTTCAAGACTACTGTTGTATTTGCACTATAAATTATACTGCCTTCATCTGCACAAGGTCCCTCAAATCCTTAGTGTCAGGATATTACCCGTTAATTCAAAGCACTGAGAAATGCTACAGCAATGCATGAGCAATGGGAAGAAAATAGCCCTAAGGAGTGCATTAACTGGAGGTGTGTTGGGTCTCCTTGAGGCACAGTGATCTCAAAGCCTAGCTCTCAAAGTCAGACCATTAAGGCAAGGAGAAAACAGGCTGGCTCCCAGGCAATGCTAATCTCACGAAGGGCACTGGAGACAAATACCAGAATTGCACGATACCTCTGGGACATCAGCAGTGACATTAGCAAACCTTCTGTACCCTTGGAGAGGATGTCTTGGCACTTACTGCTTCAGCACCTTTAATTACTTTGCTGTTGCCAGCCTATCTGAGGCGTCTCTCCTACTCTGCATGACATGGGTATATGTGCACGTAACTGAGGGTTTATGTATTTCTCTTTCCCTTTCCTCCTACTTAGATCTTAATGGCAAAGATCACCTACTAATCTCTGGACTGCTGTTAGTGTTATTTCACACACGCTGTGTGACTGCTCCTAGGGTAGTTTGTGTCCAGGTCCTGGATGAACACAAGCAGCAGTTACTCTCTGGATCCCCACCTGGGCTCCTACATTCAATCTAGTTTCCTGCACTGTACTCAATCCACAGTGTCAATGATCCAATGCCCAACTGCCATTGTATGCAATGGGATCAAGGACACCAGTGCCTTAACACTCAGCTTTCAGTGCAAACAGTTAATTTCAGTTTCATTTCACAAAACTATTCTGACAAATTTTATTAAAGTAGAAGGAAAAAGCATTTTGAAGCCACAGAGAGGGTTTGGGAATTTATATTTTCGTTTTGCTAGATGTGTACTAAAGCTTTGGACAAGTTAATTAACTTAGTTAACTAACCAACTTAGTTAACTTAGTTAATAAACTCTATGTTTAGGCATCTGTATAAACATAACAAGCAACAGAAAACTTGCCATCACCTAGTTTTGCCAGGAAAGCAGTGGTTTGGAGATCTGTAGCAGGATGGTGTCATATAGGAATGACATATATACACAAAGCTGTATACGACTGGAGATTCCTGACTGCTGTAAATGTCAATCCTCAATAAATGGTTTGACCTTTTTTATCTATTATTTCCATTTTGTAACTGAAATCAGGTCTGACACACTGAGTATTTCAGGGGAATAAATGCAGCTTGGGGATGACTTTGCAGTCTCACGTCTCACATCACACCCTTGAAATGCATGATGTCCCCAGAAACACAATGCTGTCTTGGTACTTAAGCCCCAAGGACCTCCAGCATCCATTTGCTGGCTGACCTAACAAGCCAATGAGTCCATTATCAGCATGTCTCTATAAGCCAACAAGGTTTCTTTTAGAGGAACTGCTTAAAGCACACAGCAGCTTGATTTTAGAGAAGCTATTCTTTAGGTATTTAATTGAGATCTTCCATGGGCAGAGTCACCTTCTGGGTGAACCCACTTGTGCACTGACTACAGAGAGAGGCCAGGGTCACTACTCTGCTTAATTGGGGAGTCTCAGTTAAAGACTGAAAGTTAGGTGAATTAAATATGGATTGCAAACCTCACAACTGTGCAACAGCTCATGTGCCAGGCTGAACTCGCAGTGTAGAAATGGAAACAGATGGGGAATAAATTCCCCATCAGACAGTAACTTGGAGATCTGAATGCAAGATTGAGAGCCAACCACTCATGTTAAGCCAGACAATGAGCAATTTGTTGTCTAATTATAATTTTGAATTGGAGGGAGGAAGGGGAATTGCTTTGATTTGGACTTAAAACAATATTTTAAAAACTTTACAGAAATATGAAAATTTGAAATTATTTGATAATTTAAAAAAAGCTTCACTGTGATACAAATGGAGGGGTCTCCTACTGATTTCAACCTGTTAAACCACTTTCATTATGGAAACAAAACAAAATAATGGCAAGAGCTCTGGAAAGAAACAACACAATTTGCTTTAGTAAATTAAAAAGTCAGAGAAATGCCTAAATATCTGCCCTTGATTGTCACAATTTACTAGAATTTTAAAAACCCAATAAAATGAAACAATATTAAGAGAAGTGGCAGTGCTGCTAAATTTGATCTTCCATGGTAGAAGCTGTGTCCCCCAGGTTGCAGAGCTGAATGGCTCAATTTCAGGCTTTCCTCACCAACAGCTTTGCCAGCGGGATAACAGAAAATCCAGTTTCCCTTCCACATACAACTCATTTTATTAAAATCACAGAATTGTTGCAGTGCTGAATGTGTGTGTGGCGCTTTTACACACACACAATTTAGTTATTGAGCTATGGTGTTAGGGTATGGGTTGGACATGATGATCTCGGAGGTCCCTTCCAACCCAGCTATTCTGTGAATCTGTGAAATGCTTCTGTTTGTGTGCAACCAAGAAGCTCAACAAAACGAAGATGAAGAGATTCTCAGAAATTATCAAACTGCCAAATTTTTCTCATTGGCTTTTCCAGAGCATTGTATCTGACGTGGCCAGAAGAGAGAAAGCTGGCAGAATAATGTCTTCCTAGGTGAGGATAGTCCAAGACTTAATTCCATGTGTCAGCACAAGATAACACACAGTCACACGCATATGATCTCATCAGCCCTTCAGGAAACAGGATTTTACTTGATGTTTGGTAATATTATTTTAGAGACTTTTTTAATATGTTTGCAGAACACACAAACAATGAAAAAATGCCATGTAAACCTCAATCTAGACACCACTTAAAGGGATATGCAATCATTATAATCAAGAGTAACCACAGCATTATTAATTACTAGAGGAAGAAAAAAAGACAACCAACCAGTAGGATTTTCATGTGTTGGCAAAAGCACTTGCTGTCTATCACAGCTGTTCTCATCTCTCCCAAGCCTGTCTGCACCCCTTGGGCCAGCAGCATCCCCAACATGTATCAGCTGTAACCTACCAGGGTGAAAAACATTCCTCTTGCCACCCCTGCCCTGCCACCATGAGCTGCTTGGAGAGCTCCTGCCCGTGCACCCTCCAGCAGGCAGGCATTTCAGGCAGTGTGATGGTTCCTGCTATAACAACACTCGGGTATGTTTTGCAAAAAATGCATTCCAGAGCTTTGTACCAACTCAAAGGGAATTCAGGGTCAGTTACTAGATCACATTTCTTGACACAACTGTAGGCATTTCCAGTGCTGCTGCCCTGAATGTCTCTCTGCAGGGACCCCAGGCAGGGGTTCCCCGGCAGCCTCAGGGCAAACCTGACCTGGTTTCTGTTGCCTTTCCCAGCACCATCAGGGTTCACCGGCACAGCAGCACAACCTGAGCCACCTCCAACGAGTTGCCCTTTGGCTCCAGCTGGAGCAACCTGCCAGCCCTGAGATGCAGGAGCCAACTGCACCAGCAATAGGGGTCGTGCAGGTTTGGAAAATTTTCTTCTAAACAACAAAGGCAAAAAACTTAGGACTTGATTCTCTGCTGTAACTTGACAGCTAGAAGGGAGGTAGTAAGACTGTACTGGAAGAAACTCCCTTCTCAGAGAGTGGCCTGGCCAGGGCTACAGGAGTGCTGGATTCCAGTCCCTGCTGTGCCACGCATGGGTCCCTGACCCAGCATCCACAGAGAGGGGCACCCACAGCAAAATGCCACCCTGCTCAGCCCCCAAAACACAGCCCAAAGCCACCTTCATTCTGCCCTCACATGGGGCCAGAAAAACTAAAAATCAGAGCTTTCTTTTCAGCCATGAAAGCATAAACTCTGCAAAGCCTGACAGCAACTTGCACTCCCAGCTAAGCCATCAGCATTTTCAAGCCTTAGGGAAACACGTACTTGTATGTTTTTATATATAAAGTCATATAGATTTGTAAATACTCAGATGATTTCCATACACACCCACTAGCCACACAATGCAATAATAAATTATTTCAATAAATGCCATTACTCTAAGAAGGCAAGAAGGATAAATATAATTGCACAAGGTTTAAAAAGGATGTAAATCAGCATTAAAAAAAAAAAAAAGTGAGTTAACATGAAGCTGTTTACTCCTAGAGAATCTCCACTGCTCTAACATTTCAGCAATAGCCTCCAGTCGTGAGCGTGCTGCAGGAAGTAACAGAGAGCGGTTCAGCAGATGAAACAAAGAGGACCTAATTACCATGCGAAGCACAACATCCTTCAGATGTGATGAGAAACGTGACTGCATGAAAAACTGGTCCTGGGGAAATTTCAAAATATGACCACCCAAGCATAAAGAAGAGAGTGGTGAAAACCAGAGAAATTGCAACATGAGAGTATAGTATTTCTATACAAAGAATATTAGTTTAAAAACATTTACATACAGATATTGTGTACATACATACAGCCATATGCAGACAGACCAATACAAGGAACTCTGTCATTGTGGAGGCAAGCTATAAATGTATAAAAGCATTCAAACCACATGATACATATTTATCAAAAAATCACATAAATTTTTTGTATCTTGATCCATGGAGATTTTTGACAGGAAAGCAAACAAACAGCCAAACGCACAAAAAACAACCAAGCAGCCTGACAATCCAGCACTATCCTTCAATTTTCACCATACTTGGTCATTTAATATCCATTTTTTTGCCTACAATTCTACAGTTTAAATGTAAATAATTTATGAATATTGGCCATAAATTATTTGGGGGGAGTTATTGTGTGTTTTTTGTTTGTTTGTTTATTTGGGTCTTTTTTAAAGAAGAAGAACATGGATGATAAGCACTGGCATCTCAGAGCAAGGGAAAGCCTGTTTCTCAGATACAGGTAGAGAAGTGTCATTTGAAAAGAAGTTGACAGAGATATTTAAAGCTACAACAGAGAAAATACTGGTTCATGCTGTGGCTGGGCCCAGCACAGGGGCCATGCTGTGGCCTCTGCAGTTCACCTGTGCCAGCCACACAGAGCTCACACTGGTTTGGCACCAGTGCAGCTGGGGGGAGTGAGACCCCCACCACCAGCATGATGTAAGACTATACTGAGGAATGGCCATTACTCCCTCCAAGATGGAAAGACAATGTATTATTTCTGGTTCTGGTCTTCCAGAGAGCATGCCCTTTTGGACAAGAAATTGCTAAAAAAATTAATATCTCCTGAACTTCCTTTTGCTAGAGAACCAGAGCAAGGCATAACCTATCCATTCAGTAGTCCAGCCCATGGGGTGTGTGTTGGGCGGGTGTGTGTGAAGCTGATGGTGTGTCCTGAAAGGCTGTTCAAGGTGTGTGTGAAAACTGAGAATTTGAGTTTGCAGATTCCTTGGCACGATCAATACTGTTCTCCAGCTTCAGATTCCCTTTATCGATGACAGCCTCTCTTGTTGCAGTGATTAGAGATTCTACATCTTTTAATCACAAAGAACATGACAACTACACCCTATCTATAGCTTTGTGATTTACAGCAATTGATGCACTATCATAATTGCATTAGTGCAATGATAGCTTTTGGGTGTCACCCAAGCAGATGAATTTAAATATGGTTTCATTTGTGACAAACTGACAAGGAAAATCTGATGTTTGAATCCAGCATTGATTTTAACCCATTCAGCTTCTCTCGTCTCCTTCTGCCTGTTAGTGGTAGGGATGAACCATTCTTTTCCTGCTTTACTAATTCTAACCATTAAAAAAAGGGAAGCTGACATGTGGACTAAGAGAGAGTGTTGTCTTGTATATGTGTTAACAGATATATAAGTTTCAGGAGCAACATACCACTCTTCTAATAAAGTATTGACTCCTTTTGCTATGAGTGGGTGGATTTCAGCTTAGCCAGTATTATTATTTTGAACCTTTTTAGACAATTCCCCAGTTTATACCATAAAGTCACCTGAAACACCAATGCTTCTTTTTAATTTCAGAGGATTTGTTTGTTTTATTTTTAGCCTGATTCCTGACAGAAATGAGACACCCACAGACTGCAGTCATAGGAGTCTGAAATAATGCATGTGTTTGTACTCTCATACAAAAAGGGTGTTCAACTCACTCCTGCTGTCCAGCATCAAGGTCAAAAGATACAGAAACTCTTCAGAGTTTGAAAAGAAGGCAGTAGGGGTGAAGAGAGGGACCCTACTGCTGTCCCATTTCAGGAAAAGCTAATAAACCTCACTCTTTGTATGATATCAGAGGATCCGCATGAGAGAGACACATTACAAGCCAGGCTTCATTAGCTCCTCTGCTCACAGAGCTACTTCTTTTTACAAGAGAACAGAAGATTTCAGTCTCCTGAGCTGAAAGAAAGCACAGGCTGGCAGGGAAGAATGAGACTAGATGAAAAGCAGGTTCTTCTTATCTCTTTCTAAACATTTTCATACAAAGTATTGGCTTGCATCCTCCCTGCAGTGCCCCACCTAACAGCACTCAAAACAACGAGCAAGTGCCAGAGCTGATGCCTGCTACTTGCAGGCAATAGGAATCAATTCAGGACAATCTGCAGCTTTTCCCAAAGACTGCCCCAATGCCAAAACAACTGTGACATGTGCCACAGGCTCCTTGGAAGACCTCAGTTCAGCTTGCTGCTCATCAGATGCATCCAATGCAGCCCAGGAGACTGGATTCTCTGTCCAACCCTCAGCTTCTCCCTGAAGGCCAGCACAATGGTACAGAGTCTCTGGGAAGACCACATCACATCTGACAGGGGAAAACCACATCAGGATTCCCTACAGCACCTTGGTTGCAGGCACACAGTCAACCACAGAGTGTTTCCTTGTGAGAGCTTTTGATTTACAGCAAGGAACCAAAAGCTACAAGTCATGGGAGATCAAGGACACTACCTACCAGTGACCTGGATGGCTGTAGCAGAAGTGTCCCAACACTACCCTGCATCACCTCCCAGTGCCTCTGTTTATGCAGTTATGTGCTGGCAAGTGCAGCACTGGCACCAGGTCCAGCACACTCGGCTCTTGTCAGAGAAACAAGAAGGGCTGGAACCACTTCTCCACTCACTTTGGAAAAAAAGGACAAGACCCAGAGTGAACAATGTGGGCACCAGTCCTGTAGCAGGGCAGAGTAGCAGGACACAGGGACACCGATTTCTTACACCAACATGGAACTTCAAAATTAATCCACAACATTTTATTATCCTGTTAATATACATCCAACATCCTGGTAATCTTTGTGAATATTTTAAGTGACGGGGAGTTATCAGGACCCCCAGACATCAGGCAAGAGTCTATAAAGAGACAGATATAGATAAAAGATATAAAGAGATATCTGCTCTCTCTCCCTTCCTCGGCAGGGATCCTTGGACAATCTGTCCAGCCACTATGTCCTCCTCAGCTGCTGCCTTCTAGGAAGACCTCCTGAGCAGGAGGTAGCAAGTTACCTGGGATCAGCCTCATGAGTCTAACTGTAAACTTGGCTCTGCTACTGGAGCTGATAATTTTCTCCTCATGACAAAGGACAGGAATGGACTGAACTGCGTATTTAGTTTGGGAATGTTTAAATAGCTGGAAGGAGGATGCTCAGCCCCAGTGTGCGTAGAGTGTTTATTGTACTAGAGCGAAAGCCAATATATAAACACATGTCTTCTAAAAAATCCACTCTTTTCTTTAAAGCCCTGAAAATACACCCAGATTATTAAGTTTCATTTCTGGGATAAAATCTGTCTATCATTTCTGCATGCCTGTCAGGACCACAGCAGTGCTTGAAAAGATTAATTTTGTGTGCAGCTGCATCACCCTTGTGCCTTGTTCCCTCCATACTGCCCAAGCTGCTGTTTCATTACTACCCAGGTACCCACTTCAGGGCACAGGCCTGTAACTGTGCTGTGACCCAGCTGGACTGGGGGACTTGCCCAGTCCATTGTCTTGACAGTCAGTACTGACAAGTATCTACTGAGCCACTAGGCACAGATTTAAGAAACTTATTTTAGACAGCTGCTGATATTCTGCTGGTTATCCAGTCTGGATATTCTGCTTCTGGATACAGCTCCCAAGAATAAACAACTGTTGTAATCACAGTAAAATAAATACTTTATTGCAGTTGAATAATGTTGGTTCTAATTACAGTATCATTGATGTATTTTCCTATTAGAGGAAGATTTCCATTTATTCTTTTCTATATTTATTTACCCAAAACATAATACTCAGTGTGATGTTTGCAATTGAGCTGCTGCTCTCTTTTTCTGCCAGTTTTACAGCTGGTTGTTAGGCAAAGTTGATCTCACATGCTTCTAAAAATCAAACAGGTATATCAATTTAGCCCAGAGAACTGCTCTCAAAAAGGGTTCTTCCTATGCCTTCTGGGGGTTAAATCCCATACAACTGCTCTAACATCTGAATGGGAGCCTTTTCCAAGGAATTAAAAAGCCTTCTGTATCAGAACTAACAGGCATTTAGCTTTGTTCTTAATGCTCAGTTGGCTGTGTTAGGAAACTCAGGTTGATATTCTGGTATAACTGGCTCTTTTTTTTGCCAAGGAGATACCCTATGGATTAACACTTAAGTAGGAAGAGAAAATTATTATGAATACTGTTCCTTCAAGTCATTTTTCTCAATGGTGCTGCAGGGGAAACCTTCAACCACTTAAATATGGAAGAGGCGAGGAGTTGAATGAACAACAGCTTTATTTTGGAGTCTATGCCATGGGTTACCTGAAAAATCCCAATAATAGCTGCAATAATATTATATATGCTGGTGAAGGTGAAAAAAAAGCTGATACTCCTGTTGTTCCTTCTTAGTGGTACTCTGCATCTAAGCTCCTACTGACTGCTCCTTCTCATCCAGACCCCAGGTGTTTGGGTGTGTAGATGCTCTCCTAGATGTGGGGCACCCAAGATTACAACCTGAAACCTTTACAAATGTAAAGGCTATGTCAGGAGTGGGTTATACAGGAAAGCAGAGCAAGTGCTCCTACTTATTCAGGCAGTCTATCATAAAACTAAGCTCAGCAAGAACAGTATGATGACAATAAAACTGGAAAGTGCAGTTTAATGACATAACTCCTCCAGCAATGATGACAACACCATACCATAACCTCAGCAAACAACCACAGAAACAGGTCAACAAAGCATTGTGCTACACAGGCCATGCCTAAAACCATGCTCAAAACATCTCAGACCCCTTTATACAGGATTCAAGTTCTCTGGATACAAAAAAAAAGGGGCTTGAGAGGAGGTAATTTATTGATCTCCCATGGCTTTGAGAGCACACTCTGTACGTGCTGGACTGACACCTATATTCATTGAGAGAAAGCCTTAATGTCTTTCCCCCCTCACCCACCTTTCCTTGGAATCATTGCTACAGACAACACAAAGATGTAAAGGGGCTTCCTGATGCACTGAAATTATACCATAAAACACCTCCAAAGACTGTAGAAGTTTCCCTTGCATTTGGACTTAATTCCTAGCAGATGAGTTGGGATACAGGGAGAGAATGGAGGCACAGGAATGCAGCAATCACTGATCCATAGAGTAGAGACAGTGACACGTTCAAGGACCAGAGAGAACCGGGAGTTTTCTGGAGGTTTTACAGGAAACTGAATCCAGGGTCTGAAACCTCCACTGGCAAAATTGCCAGTGACTTCAAACACCATTGACTCATAACAGCTACGACAATTTACAGGAGCTGAAGACCTGCCCCCAGGAGTCCTGCCTCGTGCCCTCTGCTCTTACTGCTGGAGATCGATGACTCTTACAGGTCAGATTTTTTGTTTTGTTTTGTCAGGCTTAGATTGCTTCTTTGTACACTGCTGAGATCAAATCAATTACTTTCCACTCCAACCATCTGACCAAAGTAATTCTAATGGAGCAGAAAGCAGAAACTCAGATAAAAGAAGGGACAACGTATTTTTCACTGTTATCTTTGTGCTGAGCATGATAAAGAAGGAATGAAGGCTGAAATAAAGATCATTCTTAATAATTCCCCCTCACATAAGAGTAATGATCTTAATTTCCACCCTTTGTCTTTGTTGTGGAGATTGGGGACATGAGTTTAGATGGAAGATGAACCCTGTAAGTTTTCAAACGAAGAGCACTTACAACAGAAATCCTGTTTCCCTGATAATCATATCCAGGAAAACTATTATTTTGGAACATGATTGCATTTTTCAGCTACCTTAATATAATTTTTACTGTTCAGCTGCATGAAAAATTACCTAACCTGTTGGAATGGATTTCTTGACCCACACATAGCTACATTAAAGGGTGTAATTTAATGCAATCTAAGTAAATTAGCACCAATTAGACAGGCTAAATTAAAGGGCATGTCACTAATAAATTTTATGCTAAACATATTACTGATAATAAGCTCACTAAAAATTGCATAATGAAATAAAATATTCTTTTTAACACTGCTCAGTCTAAATATGAATATATAAAAAGTCATGAAGTAATGAAATACAGTATGCTAATTCCCAGTTGCCTTTCAGGATAACATCACAGCAATACTAAAATGCATCAATTACAGTAGTGTTTAAAAACAACAGGTCAAATCCTAGAGGGAAGCAGAAAGCCAGTCCAAATTCCAGGCAATATGTAAGATTCTGATCCTGCAAACATCTACATATATATGCCCAGCTCCTTTGAACTCAGCAGGTGTCTGCTCCTGTACATGAAGTTGTTGGCTTGCTGCTGTGTCTGCTCAGAGAGCTGAACTGTAACACTGACCAGGGTGTGATGGAGGACTGCAGAAAGTGCCTGGATTTGCATTTGGATACCTTTTATGAAGAATATTTTCCAAGTTTTACTTTCTAAAATATCATGTACCAAAGCCTTACAGTACACCCTTTCTAAGTCCCATATGTAAAGGTATCTCACAGTATAAAAACTAAAATCAAGGAGGTTATTGAAACCTTGCAGCAATCAGTTCTTTGATCAGTGCAAGTAAGGTGGATTTCCCACAGCAATGTGTGTGTGTATCTGTCTGTCCTCTCTTCTGGGACCAGGTTCTCCAGTGTCTCATGAGATCCGGGCTCCTACTGTGTCCCATTTCCTGATTCTGGGCTCTCTCTTTCCCAGCTGACTCCCGGTTTTCACAAAAACTTTCAACTTTGAGGGTGCTGCCATCTATTCCAAATCCAGGGGAAATTGGTCAAGAGGTGTTGGGTGGGTAAAACCACAGAAACACACACACCACCACCCCCAGCCCCCTCAGCTGCATAAGCCCCATTCCTACCAGGTGGTGGTGGGAATTTGGTGACTCAGCTTTAAGGACAGTTTAAGAACTGCATGTTTATAAGACCAAATGGATCAATTTCCACGTTTTCACTATGGCCCAATAAGCAGCTGGGAGAGGTGTAAATGAGCCATTTGTGACTCCATTCATTTGCATCCTCAAAACTCTTGGATGCCCCCTGACTCCCAAGGGCTACTAAGGTATTAAACACTGCCAGAAAACCTGGTTGCATCCTCACTTAATGCACCTGTTCTCTGTTGAGTAGACCCAGAGGTTTATGACCCTTTTGCACCTTCTTTCTGACACAAAATGATCAAAAGGCCAGACAAGCTCTGGCACACTATGTACAATTAATCTATCAGATATTTATTAATCAGTAATAAAGTAAATCAGGAATAGCAAAGTGGAAGTGACATCTTTATTAAGACAGACCAACATGTCCTGAATAGTAACAAGAATAGGCTTCTGGAACACATGCTGTGGATTCACTAATTAGGGCCCTCAGCAGGGTCCTTGCTCACAAGTTGTCTTTTCTCATTCAGGTACTCTAAAGTTAATAGGCCCATTCGTGTGAGTAACATCTGTAAAAGCATGTTCTAGACTCATGTTCTCTGTCTTCAGCTCCTCAAAATTCCCAAAATACTTTAAGCAGAAACAGAGGTACTGTTTTAATAACACAAATAATTATGCAGAAAATCTGCATGAAATCCATCTGGACTTTAATGCAGATTTTAATCAGCTTCTGGACACATAATGCACAGGTTGTAGTGGATGTCTGATGCAAAATTGAGCCTTAAGCCAGAGAGGAAGAGCAGTAATGTACAAAGCAAAACTACAGAGGAAAATTTCTCAAGTTAAAAACTAACATACATGGATATTGCCTATTTTCTAGGGCTAAAGCTTGTTCTCAGAAAACAAGAATATTTCATAAAAGAGCATGCCTCCCCTCCCTCCATAAATACACTCTTCCTCTCTCATAAGAAAGCAAATAGGATTTTCTAAATTCTGTTCAGGCCATAGAAAAAAAAAAAACCAGAACATAATGACATTGTGCAGTGTCCATTAAAATCCTGAAAAGTGCTAAAGGCACCTGGAAACTTGGCATTTCCTGCTCGAGTGCTCCACTGTTTAAACAGATTTTTAAAACAGCTGAGAAACCATGCCAAATTATTGCTGTTAATCAAAGACTCCTTTCAAATTGTATGAAAACAAACCAATGTCAAAAATGGTAAACTGCACACCTTACTACATGAGGAACTGAAAAATGACTGAACTCACACTGGTGCACATTTTGAGGAAAAATGTTGGCTCTGAAATAAAAGGGACATATTTGGGGCTTTTTAGGAGTGCTTTGATTTTTTTTTTTTTTCAATGAATTGCTGATTTTTAGAATTTTTTTTCCCATCCAGTCCTTAGGTCAGCATCCATGTGGATGCAAATCACCATCATTTTATTTACTTCAGATCAGCTCTCAGGGTATTAGCACTGCAGGATCTAGCCCACTGGAGACAGGAATACCATTTTAGGACACTTCTGTGCATTGTGCACTGTGCAGCACAGAGCCCCAGATGGTGGCTGCCTCTGCAAAGTGCTCTTGCTAAATCAAAAGCAGCCCTCTAAATATACAGCTTCGCTATCATTTCAAAAACAATACACAAGTGATTTATTCTCTTTAAAAAAATTATCAGTTTGGTTCATTAACCTATAGCCGTACAAAAGCAGGAGTCAATTATGTTGCCACATCAGATGTGTGTAAAGATAATTACCCTGAAAAGAAGATGTAAAGGTGTCCATAAAGGCAGTGAAATGTGACCTATTAAATCAAGCTGTAACCTATTATGGGTCAAAAAACACATTTGTAGGGCCAACAGGCTCATGGCAATGGCCAATCTAGCATGAATTCTGCAGGTGTCCTTTTCAAGTAAACATGAAATCCATCCTTTTCATTCCTGCCATGTTACTGTGTTCTTACCTTCCATACACAGCTTACTCAACACATGTATGCAAACTACACACACAAATGTTTCTTCAAAATTAAGCAGAAGAACACACAATCTATGAGCAGGTAAAAAGCAAATATAGCACAGAAAATAAGTAAAAGAAAATCCACAAAGAGCACCATTACTAAGCTGTTTTACTGGGCATTTCATCATGCCATTAGTCTCTGTCATCTCACACAAAGTACCTAATCCTTAGTAGGGTAATCTGCACTGGATGGTCAAGATCTGAGCCAGGTATCTATGAAGACTCATAAAAACCTTGTAAATGTTTTGAAATTCTCGTTTTGCGAAATTTTCTAACATTAACTTGAAGTTATTAAAAAGAAAATTAGCATGCCACTTTGACTGTCAGTGACTAACTTCTGAGTGATGTTCCTCTTGATTGATTTAAACCACTTCATTTTCAGTAAGCACCTCTAACATTTGAAGGACCTCATTTAACCAGTTTGGATTATATTTTGCCTCATTTGCACTCACTGCAGCAAATAGGTTGAAAAAGATCTGCGTTATGTTATGCTAAAATACACAGGTATTACAGAGATTTCTCAGTATGCCTCTCCTTTGCTGCTCCTTTGGGATCATTCTGAGTAACCTTTTGGGTTATACTGGGCTTGATTTTGCTCTCACTTGCACCAGAGGTCTAATCAGAAGTAATTAAATGAAAGTCACCAGAGCTCTTTCATAGTAACCCCATTAGAACTGAGTCTGTAATTAAGTTTGTAAATTTTTAAAGAGAAGTATTGCACTAATACAGGTGTACAGAACTGAGGAAGAAACACTGATGTCTTGTGACCAGTTTCACCACAGTGCTGAAGACTATAACAGTGTGGGAAGCAGATGTATTTCTGATTTATGGAGCTGCTGTGTGAATGGTTCCAATTGCAGTCACTTCAACAGTCAGGCCAGACGACCACTGGGAAGGGCCTCACCCTTGAAGGAGGCACTGAAAAGAACTTCAATCTGTGCAACACAGGAATTAATCATGAAAAACCCATGCTAATTCACCAGAGTTAATGGTGTGAAATTCAGACATTTAGGTAAAGAACCAGAGCTGAAGTATTTAATCTTTAAATGTATTTACATTATTAAATATATGATTTGATCAAGTTATCCATCAGGAAAAGAGCACTTACTTTGAGAAAAAACCATCTATATACAGATGCTTTCTGGACTAGGCAGTTTTGTATGTAACAGACAAAAAAACACCTCTGCCTCCTTCGGAGTTATTATATTTTTATTCTTATCTAACATACTCCATATTCCTTTATATCCTTCACGCTGCATAGCTGGCTTTTAACTGTTCTAAAAATAACAGTCATTAAAGGAAGCACAGAGATGTTCCAGTCTCATTGTTGAATCTGAATTGATACCAGCTCTGTCAAGGAAGGTTGCCCACAAACCTGTCTGCAGCAGGTGTGAGACTGAGCTCCTTTTTGGAGAATTAGTCTCATCTATCATATAAATTTGTTTTGGGTTAACCGGTATGTTGCTCACAGCAAAAGAAATTGAGAAGCCTCCCACCCAGTGCAGGAGAAGTTTAAAGCATTGGTCAGTAAAGTGAAATGATTCTGCAGAGATATCTGAGGAGATAAATTGCCCACTTATCTACCTTAATTTGTAAGACACATCAGGTGTCATATAAGACATTATTCCTAAGGGAGTAAGTCACCTTCATAATCATCATAGAGGTGAGAATGTTGGGCAAACACTAAATCAAAACAAAAATTATTTTCTTCAAGGAAACACAATTTTTGTAATGCAAAAGCCCAACAAATGAAAGTTTATCAAATCCAGCATCTATTGTTTGTTTCTCCGTGCACATCTATATCTGCATAGATGGCTTTTAAGAAAAACACACTTAATATGGTTATGATGATAGCAACACTATTCTCAGTGTTCCTTCTTTTTCTTAAGCAATTCCAGAGAAGAAATTAGGTATTGATTGTCTCCCTACCTATGTCATCTTTTCTCTTTAATAGATTCACAGCTTTCAGGCTTTAGTTCCACAAACCAGTAGGTAGCATCTAAACAAGATTCACTTTTCTGAAAGGAGTCTTGATTGCTATTAATTCTTCTGCTTTCCTTTTTTTTCCTCTGTGTGTGAAGTGCCTTTCTAGAGAAGTTAAGAATTAAACATTTTCAAGTTTCACAGAACAAAGCCAATAGACTTGCTCCTTCACACTCACATCACACCAGTCAGTGATGCTAAAATAGTCTCCTACAAGTTGGGCAAGTGATTTCAAATTTTCAGCCCCAGCTGACATTTAATTATGCTGCACAGACCAGAGCAGTTCCAATGCTCTCAGCAAAAAGGTTCAAGCCTCTGAGTTGAATTCAAGAGATTGAGAGCACAAGGTTCTGCTACTTACATCACATGAGAGTACTCTGATGGCTGGATGGTCCCTCACCATTCTCTACCAAAATGGTGTCCCTTCTCCTGCCCAAAGAGGGAAAATCTCTTCTACTTTCCAAGAGCATGCAAATCTCCTGTTCAATGAATTCCTTCAAATGAGTTGCTGTCACTTTGCTGACACCAAACACCGAAGTGGCACCAGTGGCTGCAGTGTCCAGGGTAAGACTGAATGGGCAGAATCAGCCAGAGGCGTGCCAGCCAAGGGGTAACAATCTTGTTTGCCACAATTTTACCTCTAAATTATAAGATTTAATCCCAAGAATTTCAGTTGTGCTGTCAAAAAGTCCCATCCTGCAAAATGAATTCCATGGGAAATACAGCATTGGTTGTTGGGCACAGGTAAACTGGAGTCCTTAGGTCGACTTCAATGGAAATGGGCTGATTTATGTCAGCTAAAGATCTGCATTTGCTTCCATTCAATAAAAAACAAAACACACACACTTCTTCTGATCAAGTAGCAGAATTTCATAATTCAGTTAATGAGGAAGAGCTAATGTCCACAGAGACACTAGTGGTTAATATCAGATGTGTCAATCAAACTCTATTAATGTTCAGTTGCTAATTTGATTTGTGAAATACTGTTACAAAGATTCATATAATTTATCCTTAAGGGATATTTGCCGGGTATTAAATTAACCTAGTGGATGTTTGTCCTGTTTTTCAACTGAAGAAATGTGTTCACAATAGTTTACACAATTGAGAAAAATGCTTTGGTTTAACATTCATGTTTACTCTAGTTATGTTTCATTTAAATTTGTCTTTTCTTCAGGTCTTTACAGAGTATCTTAAAATACGGGTTCTTAGCAAGGCTAATTTTAACAGTTATCAAACTTAAGGGTTCTACTTTAAAGAAAACTAGGTACTTAATAGTCCATTCAGACCAATGAACTCTTTTGTTGGCATAAAGATATCTACATTTCAGGTCTCATCTCTAACCAGGCTCATGCTTTAGATAACTGCAAGACAACTGTTTCATCAGAATTATACTGTTGTGTCTATGTTCTTTTCTATCCTAAATACTTGAAAATCACTCTAAATCTTATGTTTAAACTCCTTTATTCAGTGTAATAATAAAAGGCACCGAAAATTAACTAATTAGTATGAAAAGAAGGAAACCTAGATATAGACTTAACTCAGATTTTATAGCTACAGTAAAGTTCTACATTTAGGAGCAAATGTAGGAAATGAGGATTAATTGAAAAAAACAGAGCTTCTTCAAACAAATGTGCAATGTGGCCATTTTTAGGCTTTGGGCAAATATGTATGCAAGAATAAATTTTGGTTTTACACAGAAGATCAGTGCCAGGACTATGCTTCACTGTGCCTGACAAAAGCCAGACTCTCACTGAGCTAATACCACTGTGTATATTTTGAGCTGATCTCCTCAACAAACCATCCTGTGGCATCAGCTGAATGAAATTCCTAGTTGTTGGATTATTTCCTTTAGCAATGTGTCCCTCAAAATTACCATAGCTCATATTTATCATTTAGGGACTACATTGTACAAACTCTGCATCAAGTGTCTTTGCACTCCCTGATTTAAGTGGGACACTCCTCAGGAGAAAAAGCACTAATTTACAGCAGTTATGGCAACACAGGGCCCATAGAAATGATACAGTTTACATTTATGGTAACCACAATGGTTATTTCTGTTACAGCTCACATAAAATCTCGCTTCTCATTCATATTCGTCACTATTTTGTTTTTATGTAAAATAATAATCATGATAATAACAGTAATTCCAGATGTTCGTGTAAAGGCAGCTCATTAAATCACAGTTGTGCACTCTTCCATGTTGTAATTTGCTCAGATAAATTTCCTTTTCTTTAAGCAGGTAATAAATACATAAAGCTTTTCTATCTATATATCTTTTAATCGACTGCAGTCATTTAACCTAGACCCTCTAACCAAATTAATAATAGAAAACGTGTCATAACAATTCCTTACCACAGGATGAATTATCATTATTGTTTTGGCATTGAAAATCCTTTCTGCTACCTCAAATTACCCTTCTTTTCAACAGTGCACAATACATGAATCACTTCCCTAATCCTACATGTTACTAAAAATCACATCCCAGTACAATAGAGCCATCTGACAAGCTACTTTCTGACAGCATGCTAAACTATTGTGGTGGTGAATTCCCAGAGACCCTCTGGATCTGTTTCATTAATAAAAGTTCCAAGTGAAAGCCAAAGGAGGAACTGCTCACAGCCTGTGAGAATCAACCCAAAGGCTGAACTTCACGTCCCAGCTATTCCCAGCATCCTTAATGTCATGGAAATGGCTTCCCTTGTGCCAAGGAGGTGTTAAGCAGACAACATTGTTACAGCTCCAGTTATACCTCTTTTGAAATCTAAAAATCTAAACATCTGGATTTTTTTACAGCTGGGGGCAATTACAGTGCTGTTTCCAACCACCACAAATGTGTGTCTATCCATAGCATTATATCTACACAGGCTCTGATCCTCAGCTGCCTGTTAAATCAGCCAAATTTGACAATGTCAAGCAAGTCGTACTGGATTTACAGCACCTCAGAATCTAGCCTTCCAATTTGCAACCACACATAAAAGGATGAGTGATCTATAGAGCAAGGGTATAGCTGAAAATCAGTGAATTACAATTTTCAGTGTTGATTTTTGCTCTGATACCCACACCCTCCTTGGCTTCAGGCTATTTTTTTTTCTTACAGCCCCCTCATAAAACACATTTTCTTCCCTGGGACTTGAGGAGAAGCAAATCCTGTGTTCACAATGGAGCCAGAAGAAAAACTCCCAGTAAGTAAAAAAGCAACAACTTCCTTGCAAAAGGGACAAGTTTGTGTAAGTAAAGTGCTTTCAAGGTGCCTGTACTGAAAAGAAAATTGAAAGTAGGTTGCATGGGTATCAGATGGGCACAGCCCTGCCAGGCGCTGGGCACCTTTAAGTTGCTGCTCCAGACTGACAGAAGTGAAGTGTGCTCTTGCCTAAGATCACATCCTGGGGTGACAAATGCTTTGCTCAGTGGCTGATGAACCATTCACAACACACACATACAATTTTTTAAATGAGAGAAATTCGATGCCTGGACTTAGGCCCTGCACCAAAAAATCTTCAAAGACCTAGAACACACAAGACTAAGTGTTACTGAGTCTATTTCTATTACTATTGTTTTCGAAAAGATATTGAACCATTTGCCCTCTTTATGATCTTCTAATCAGAATCAACTTGTGCTTCTACCAGACAAGTACTTAGGCAACTTTTCATTGCAACAAAACAGCATTCATCAAAAGTGGTGTATTTTTAACACTAATTCTAATTATAACAAGCAGTATATTTAGTGTGCTTTCCAATTATGCATGAGAAAAGTCAGTGTAAGTGTCCTCTCTTATCAAAATTATCTGTTTCTAATTTCAATTTTGGCTATGACTTTGCACTCAGTGATGTAAATGTAAATGTTCCTGTCAGACAAAGATTAATTTGATTTAAGTCCTCTTTGTTCTAATTATATATTCTATTTCTGCTCACCATGCAAGTTTCATTTGAAGGCACATCTGTATTTTATCACAACAATGAAGAAATTCTTTGGTATTTTAAAAGGTAACTACAGGATTTCAGCTAGTCCTATCAGGCAGTGTTATGACAGTGTGAGCTAGAACTGTGCCAAATGAATTAATATTTTATATGATTAATGTATGGATTACTGTAATTATTACTTGAATATTAAAGCACATGAACTTTTATCAAATGAAATAAAACTTGTTGCCCTAATTGCTCCCTTTACTCCTAAGAAAACACGACCTTTATGGGCTTTGAACCTGAGCACACCAAGAATACTGAATGATACCCCATAGGCAGAAAAGGAGTTTTAACAAAGCAAGAAAGATCATTTTATGTCTGACTAACATGGAACATATCTCCTTGGTATCTTCCTGTCTGGAAGTCAAGGTTTTGGGAATAATTGAGAGAAACTTCTGTCATCAAGCACATTGACACTGTGTTGACATCTTGGGAAAAGTTCAGACAGAAGTAGTGGGTGAGTAATTCTGCTGTACTTGTCCAGACTTTGAGTGAAGTCTCACTCTTATAAGGCAACCAAAACTGTTTAAATAATAAGTTTTGCAGGGCCTGCACTACAGGGAAAACTTCAAGACCATAGGCTAGTCCTGGGTTTGATGAAAATGGGACGTGACCCACCGGCCACGTCTTCTGACAAAGCTCTTCTAGAGGTAGCAACAGAATCTGCTTTGGCAGAGGCACGATTCAAATGCTGCCAAGACCACTGTGTCTAACCTTGCTTGCACTCATGTCCTAGAATGACATGTTTTTCCGCCAAAACCATGACAAGTGAGGGCAAGCTGGCTGTGGAGTCAGGTCTCTAAGGCACAACTCAGAGAGGTTTCTCACACGTCTAACATAAATGGAGTTCATATTCCAGCCCCAATGCTAATAGGGCTGCTAAACAGTCTTTTATCCCACTGCTTTCACAAAACTTACAACAACTTTAACCCATTCAACAGCTTCACTGACATTTGGGTGATACTGCCCCATAGAATGAAAAGCCTTGATACATAGGACAAAATCATATATGTGAATCCCTCTTTTTTTTAGAAGTCTGACTATTAAGACTTAAAAACTGTGAAGGTTTCACTGAAGAGTGCAGATGTGGTAGTTCCTTTCCTGCAGTTGCAAAAATCTGGCTTTCTATCCAGAGTCTGTTTCTACCTCATCCTCCAAGCTGCTGCTGTCTCCTCCCAGACATTATTTCCCTCCCCTCTCCAAAGGAACAGCTATACACATTTATCTGATGGGGGACTCGCAAAGAACAGATGATTGCACGTAATTTTAAAAATATAACATCTCTAGGAATCATGAGAAAACTGAAAAAAATAATTGAATTCTAAAAAATACATTTAAAATTGCTTAGGGCAACTTTAGGGTCAGAGTCAAGACTCAACAGGGCTGTTATCCAACAGCTCAGTGGTGCAACATCTCTTTGAACAGTTTTCTCCTGACATTTCTGTCCACCTCAAGGGGCAACCACTCAGATAAACAACCTAACAACTTGAGAAATCGAGATTTAGACACTTACCACTCACTGACATTTAGACTTCCCACTTGATCTGTGCCAACTGCTGTCTTAGACACTGACTTCTGAGCACGTCAAAGCTGCCAGTTGGCATATAAGTATTTCTGACTGGCTACTGTCTTCAGAATATATTTATAGCATCTTCTGACTATTCTATGGTGTTGAAAAAACTAAGTCTAAAAGTGTTTTTATACAACATCTCATCACTTCATTCCATCACTTATAAATGAGAGGATGCACACAAAAGCATTGTGTGGGTTGATGCTGTTATACAGTTTTTAATTCTTTTTTTCATTTATAAGAATGTTGCTGTTTTACTTGCCAAAACAAAAATAAACTGCTGTAATATTGCTGTGATCTCAGCACAGTGTTTCTGGACAGTGGGTGACCTTCTGTACCTTTTGTCTGAAGGAATTTGGCCCAGAGAAGCAGAAATCAAACAACATGTGATTCAGAGTTGCTGCAGAACCCGTCACCTCTCATCAGCTTGTGATTTAGTGCAACCTGAACAGGGACAGCCCTGTTATTTTGTATAGGAACCAACATGACATTATCCAGAGCCAGGAGGTCATTGGTTTAAATCTCAACTAATCTGATGTGTCAGACCAAAGGCTCAGATTAGGCAGTTGGAGAAAATGGAAACATTCCTCTGCAATTTAATATCATAATTAACTACGGACAAAGGATACAACTACTTCAAAAGAAATAAAGCTCTAACAAGAAAAGATAATGGGTCAAATCCACTGTTGGTATAAACTGCCAGAACTATGCTGACCTCACAGATCTCTGTCAGCTTTCAGTAGTGGCAAATTAGGCTACAATTAATGAATTTCAGTGATCAAACTCCAATTAATTGTTCATTGCTGAAATAATCCAGCTGGAGATGTGTGTGTGAAAACACTTTACAATACCACTGCAGCAGTACTTCTGTTAGCAAACAACAGCAGACAGTAAGATGAACTGCAACAATATTTTGGGCGTAATAAGCAAATTTACCTTTTAAGTTTGGTTTAGTTAATCTTTTAGAAACAATCAAATGCTTACTGCTACCAGAAAAATATTCTGCAGACTGGGGAGACAGAAAGGATACGGATTGTAAGGTTTTACCTACAAGTCCAAATATTCCTAATAAACGAATGTCTTTTATTGCAATGGGTTGGACTGCATCCATCTGCAGATGAGTATTGGCTGCATGTGCTTTCCTGGAGAGCATGCAATAAAATGATTGAAGCAGTGATTGAAGGGAACACATTAGTAAAAATGTCTACCATAACTTTATAATGTACATTTTCAAACAGAAATATCTCTGAAGCATTATAAACGTCATTAAAAAATGAGCAGTGGGAGCAACTTCAGAACACTTACTACCTTCTCCTGCAGACCTGATTACCTGAGCTCTCACCTAATCAGAATGGCCATTAGAATTTGTTGGTGTTCATCTGTTGGAAAACACATTATTTGGAAACAAGGTCTTGATTCAGGAAGGCATTTAAACACAGGTCGAGTGCTCTTCCCAACAGATGTGGTTTCTACATTAGGACCTTGATTTGGCAAGTAATTGTAGACTTTTAACAAAAACATAGTTCACTTCAACAGCTTGAATACTCGAAGTTAAGCTTTTATGTCAAGTGTTTGATGGGAGACGGGTCTAACACACATTTTTTCATCTTGCGAATGTTTGGTTTTCAAGGACATGAACTGATAAATAATGATTGAAACTTTAGCAAACGTGTTAGTCAATTTGTATGAGAAGATAAAAATCTAGTTTTCTGTAGAGCTCTCTGTAAACCTGTAACTCAACAGCAGGCACTTCTCTTCAGGGGAGTACCTCTGGATTGCTGCAAATGTAATGGGAATAACACTGACATGCTACCCCTGCTTCCTAAATATATTTTAAAGGGGAAAAAAACCCACATAATAAAAGTATCTGGGACTGATGAAGGTTGATTGCTTCTGAATGACCTTAAATGCCTCTTCCTAATTCTACAGCCTTGCCCCCTGCTCTGAACTACTGAGATGCCTCTTAAATTCATTCTTATTATTTGCAGCAGCAGTCTCCTCTGGCAATTTATAACCACACTTAAAATTTACCCCATAGTGTGTAATTTTCTGTGCAAAAAACATGGACTACAAAGCCGCCACCGAGCTAAAACAACTAGTGAAGTAGTTTCTACTCATAGTTGCTCCTGAAGAATTTAAAACAGTGTCACCCTAAGGCAGCTTTTTTTAAATAAAACAGAAGTAAAGAATATTTTCTGACTTCTGCACACAAAAAATATAATTAAAAATTCATAGTATGAAAACTGGAAACAAATGAATTCTGTCGATTTCCTACTTATTAAATCCTTATTCTCCCAGGAGCAAAAAGCTACATCACCACCACCTCCCTGGTCTAAGCCAAGCAAGATGGCAGAGTTACTTGTTCCCTGAACTACTCCATCTCTACCTTTTGTGGATTAATGAAAAAAGGAGACTGTGCTTCCCAGGTAAATGGGTGACAGGACAATTGTTCTTGAGATGAATGATATTGACTGCAGCACAAGGCAAGGAAGAAAAAGTGGATTTTAATGCTGTTGAAAATTATGGCCTTAAGAAATGTAGTGGATGACTAAAAGTCCTCTATTCAATGAAGAAATCATTGAGAAGTTCTTGGCAGGATGTCAAAAACTGCATTTAGGAGGACAATTAAAACTGTATAATCCAAACGCTATAATTAGAACCATATCTGGTTGAGCAACATACTATTTGTCTTCCAGGCTGTTAGAAGAAAAAATCCCCATGAACTGTTGCCAGCATTTATTGGAGTATTTACCAAATAATACAGATTTGGCCAGAAGATGAATTTTGTTACCATAAAGATTAAGTAAAAAATTGCATCCACCTTTGTACCTTGAAAGAGTCTTCCCTGATACCCATTTACCTCCCACAAATACTTTGACTTCCATATCCCTATATTTATGTGATTTTACTGGGACAATGACCAAGGTCCCCCTTCCAATTATGCAAACTCAGGCCTGCTCCCACTAAGGTGTCAGAGTTCTGTGCAGTTTAAGCCAGCACAGCTTAATTTGAACCAGTTGAGAAACAGCACGGAATTTAAAGTAGAACATGGGAAACCTGCCAGAAGTGCAACAGGGAGCCCAAATTTCATGGATACAAAACAAAATAGGGCATCCCTATTATGCATTATGATGCAGAAACCATGGAAGTAGTAAATGAGAAGCATTTGTCTCAAAAATAAAGATCACACTTCCCAATTAGCGAACACAAACTTTAAATGGCATTTTCATGGTACAGGAAGACATGTGAGGAGAACATTTAAAATCAAATGCAAACTACTTTCACAACAAGCCTCTCACTTTGGAAAACAGTGAAGCCCTGTTTCAGTGCAGCACTTGAGAGAGGACCAGGTGGTTGGGCCTCACAAATCAGGGACTCACAAAGTGTGAGCAGTGTCCCGCCCCAGAGAGGACCTTTCTACCTGCTCCTCTGAGTAGTCTCTTGTGGGATGGCAAGGGAGGGGCTGGTGCTGACAGGGAGCAGACAGAGCCACCCATGGTCATCTCTGATGGAAATGAGATGGATTCTTGTTTCACATCCAACACTGGCAGAACCACCCCGGAGCTGCCTGGAGCACGTGCTCCCACCACCACCAGTCCAGGTGGGAAGATCCGTTACACGTCACAGTGTGTAAAGTCCCTACAGAAGCCCACAAGCCACTGAAGCTCCACGTGCTCTGGGGCATGACTAATAAGGGACTTCAAAGCTTTGAAAAAGCCGAATTTCTTGATGATTATCTGAACCAAATTTCAGAATCTTTTGAAGATGGTTTGTCTCTGCTCAGGGGGTCTGTTTTATGAGGCACTGGGAGAAGTTGCAATTGCTTAACCTCATTTTAGCATGCAATGATTTTACAGTGTGCTTTCCTTTCTTAGTTGCTCTTGTTCCAGTCACAGAGGTTAGGGATCTCAATGTGCTGGATATCTGAGACCTAGGGAACATAAGAAACCACATGGAAACCATGAGGAGAGTCTAGGTTTCCATCCTAGGTCTGGGAATTCTGGAATTCAGATACACTGCCTTGTGTTCGACACTGCCTCTTTGTGGAAAAAGGCTGTTACACATTATAAAGTTTAATTGTTTGGAGAACCTTTGGATCTGATTTTGCAGGATAGTTTTTCTGAATTTAAAATAAAATCTCATGAAGGATCTCCTAATATGAAATTTTATTTCCTGTGGGAACACTTCTGTGGAGGAACGGGCAAGGGAATACATAAGAACAAGATGCAAATTCCAGTGGTACAAATAATCATAATGTTCAGCACAGTGATTATACTGAGCATGATGCAAACTCCAGCAGAGAAAACCCACACGTATGCATTTCTCCTACTGTAGAAAAACTAAGTGTAACATTGAACCTTAATCCTTGCTGGTTTTTGTCTTTCTCCTACAATCTGGACAGCATAAATTGTATAGCATATTTTACTTCTCTCCATACGTCTTCGTTAGTCTAGGTGAGATAGAGGTTTTTTTTCCCTAAGCCCAAGGAATCTGATGTTACACTCAGCAGTAAAACACTACAGAATTAACAGACAGCCTATTAGGAATACATCCCTATGACAAAGAAGGCTACCCTACAACTCAGTCTGCAAAGAAACAAGCAACGAATTTCATAGTTACTGTAACCATTAAACTAAATAATAAGTCTATTATCTTTAGCAATGAATATATTGCCTTAATACATGAGATACAAATGGTATCAGTACAATACTTCTCTTTGCAAATGACAGATTATTTGGGATTATTTCAGCATTATTAAGATCTCTGAAAATTGTATAAGTTAAAAAAGAAAAAATATAGCCCAAATTTGTAAAGGTCAGCAAGTAATTGTTAACCTTGGAGGGGGGAAGAAATCAGTATTTTTACTGACAGCACTCAGAGCCTCTTGTAAATAATATTCATATTCTTAAGCATTAATTTACATACTTAATTTCTGACAGGTTGACAACTGCAGTCCTTCTATCCTCTTGGTGTAAAGTAAGAAGTCAATTGTTATTCAGTGTATCAGTTACAGTGGTAGTGCCACTAACTGTATTTTATATAATGTGCTATCTGCAGAAAAGCAGATAAGAATTTGATTTAACATCCAATTAAAAGCCGTCATTGAAAAATTACTTCAAATAAGCCTTTTATTTTCTTTAATCAGTCCTCAATTCAAGCCTTCCTTGGACCTACTGAACCAAGCATCAGGACTCATGAATTTTGATTAAAAAATTTGAGCCCATTTCTAACTTAAGCAGATTTTTTTTGTTGCACTGTTTGATAGAAATTTAATAAATCTATGAATCCTTGCCAGCGTCATTTATCATCTTTTTTTCCGCAAGACTGGCCTATTATGCCTCGGCAGTAAATTATGAGGAAGCCAGCAAACCAAAACTTTTCAGTCCGATACTGAAGAAGAGATATAATCACTTGCATTGAACCATATAATTATAGTAGAATATGAATCTCTGAAACATTAGGTCCTGTTTTGAATATGTAATGCCCATGCTTTGAGAGCCTACAAAGATTTCTAGCTGATCTAATATAGCTCAGTTTAGCATCATATTGAACAATTTGCTGTTAATGAAAATGACAGCAAAGGCCATAAACAACAAGCTGGGAGACTCAGTAAGAATTACTAGGGAAATTTCCCTGTCTTTGGAAGAACAAATCAGGAAATCAAACAGTCACCTTTCAGGGTTCCAAGTCAACCACGTCTATTCTAAACAAATGCAGGGAGTTTAACTTGGAGCCATGGTACCAAAGTTTTGCTGGTTTAGGGATGAAGTTGGGATGTGATTGAGTCTCCCCACCTTCCCTAGGGAGTTGTAGGAAAAGAGAGATCCCTCCAGGGATCAGCAGTAGAATTAGCTGCTCCAGTTCACAGTGCAGAGATGCCCATCTCTATTGATACTCATCTATGGGATCAAAGGAGACTCTTCCTAACTCAGCCACTAAATTAGGGGTGTGAGGCTCAGCACTGAGAATACCACCACAGATACCCACCACTTAATGTTGGGATCTCCGAACTTACAGAAGACACCTTGCCCTAGGAATACAAGGGAGCCAGGTATATACATGAGACAGAAGAGGAACAGTGCTCAGGAAACACACCTAGCCTGGGTTTTCCACTGTTTTTGAGAGGAGGTCCTTTCTTTGTTCAAAACTTTTTTTTTTTCTCCAACCAGAAAAAGTTGTTCCACACGCTGTGGAAATGCCAAGGGCTGGGTTTGTGACCCAGGTCCTTGAACAGCAGAATCTCTCCCCACTCATGCTGGGCAGGCACGAACACGCAGTGCCACGCAGGGACTGCCCTAGAGCCACATCCCCAAGGGCAGCTGGCTAACACCAAACGTGTGCTACCAAAGCCATCACATCACCAAAGCCAACTACTCCAGTCTGTGTGGCTTTCCAGAGGGTCTGACAGCAGACCCTTAGGAATTCTCCCTTAGGAAAATTAAGCAAAAATAACTTTCGTTTCTGCAGCCATCAAAAAAAAAAAAGTCTGGGTTAGGTCCATTTTTGATCTTCCCTAAGCTGGTTCTTCCACCATCTATTGAAACAGTACTCTCAGACTATCTTAAGACTGAGTTCATAGAATAATTACACTTGTCCAGGCTTCAAGATTTTTTCCTAATATGAAAATGACCTGGACTCTAGTCTGGCTGATGCAATGAAATTCACTGTATCATGCTGTTCTCTGCTGTAAAGCAACATCAGTTTCTTATTTATTTTCAAACCACATTGGAACTTCTGTGCGAGAGTCTGATGATATAAAGTATTCATTCAAAAAAGAAAAAAGCTCAAAAAGAAAGGTTAGGCTGAGCTGTAAGAAAATTAAGTACCAATGCACAAACAAGGACAGATATTCAAAGAGGGAAAACAGAATTTTAAATGAAAAAGCCTGTCAAGTATTCAAGAAGTAATTAAGAATAGATCTAAAGTAGATGAATATTCTACTCGAGTGGCTGTAGTATCATCAAACTTTTGCTAATAAAGCAGCCATTTCTTCTGACACTAACTCCTAAAGATTGATATTTCTTACATTATAGCTGCTTTACCACTTCTTAATTTAAAAGGTATGTTGTGATCCTGTAGTTAGTAGCATGAAAATATGTGTTATTTCAGTTCTGCCCTATTGCATAAAAGACACTGCTAAAATTGATGCATTTTCTTAGAGCCTGGAGATTCTTCAGACAACTGTGTTGCAGGAGAACCAAAAGGTCCCCATACAACAGCTGGTTTCACAAATTTGTGAAATCTTATGACTTCTTTATATACATATATGTCAGACTCCTGGACAGAAGACAGTAGGTATGAAGTTGGCTTGTAAATATATTGCTCATTGCAGGTAACAAAGTTAATCTTTGCAAATCCAGTTGGTGTATAGACACCAAGGGTAACCAGATCCAGCCAATCTCTTGGGACTCCTGATACAAATCACTCCAGCTACCAGGCTCGGTTCATTTTACAGCACTTTCTGATGCCTCTCCATCAGATAGAGCTAGACACAACCTCAGGAGAAGGCTGTGTTTTAGGGAAAGAGTCCAACAGTTCCAGATTTCACAAATACCTGTGCAGGAAAGTGTACAAGTATCTGGCTGGCAGAAAGCTGCCAATCAGTTCTGCAGTTTTAAATGTTTTAACGGCTTCTTAAAGTAAAAATAATGCAAATTGCCTTTCCTCTGATCCATGGCAGAGAACAAACCAGGGTTTTTTTTGCTTTTAATAAGCTTGGTAAACGAAGTGTAACCTTACCTGCTAAATTACCTAACTGATGATCTCCTGGCACAGAGAAGCATTTTGGTCTAATAAAAACAAAACTGCCCATTGTGGGACATTTTGCATTAGGCTCAGAGGAGCGCAGGGAGTAAAGTTTCCTGCCCTGATTTTGATGCTCTCTACAGGAATTGCCCTCTGGCCCCTTGGCAGGAACTCCATGACCCAGCTGAGCTTTCTACTGAATAGCTCAGCAGGGTGCAGGAGCCAGTTGCATGGCTTCACATGGTGCAGAAAGCTGTGGAGATTTTCTCCTGAACAGCACCTCAGCCATTTTGAAACATCTGCAATAGCTACTATTCAGGGGATGGAGGGAGGGGGGAAGAAATTCTCCAGCTGTTATGTCTCTGCTGATTTTTTTTATTCCCATCTACTGGCCTCATGATGATTTTGAAGGACACCAAATGGTTTCCATTATTTAGAATGAAATAACATCTGCTCAATAAATATTGTTACTCCTTGGGAAGCACCTCATTCAAGCAGCAGCTCTCCTTACAACACTTTATTTTATACAGTATTCAGAAGGCACAGTCTCACAGACACACTAGAGAAAGAAAGGAGGGAAAATAGAAATAGCTGCAAACAAAAAAATGAAGATGATGTTTGAAGGAAAGATCTTGTTCTGTAGTTGAAGGGGATGGGTAGACTATGGCCCCCACTTGTAGGGTAACTCAAGAGGAAAAATGACCTCTCTTCACTGCACCAGCTAATACACCAAGAGGGAAAACCGTCACAGGGAGGTGACCATGCTGGGAGAGGGTATGTGAGCAGATGGACATGAGGTCAGTAGCATGGAATAAGTCCAAAGAGACCAGTTTTGAGTTTTATTTAGACTTGAACCGAAAGCTAAGAAAGAGAAATGGAAGTTACTGAGCCCCGCTTTCTCAGAGCAGGAAAGAAATAAGCTTGGAACACTGAATTGTAATGGACTTCACATTTCTGAAAGACATGCTGCTACTGAAATCAAAATGTCCTTTTGGGTTGCTATTTCTTTCACAACACATTTTTTAGAACAGAGTAGCTCAATAATCCAAAAACTGGGTGGCATTTAACATAACAGCTTGGGTGCTGACAAACCACAATCCAGATACTTTCTGGCCTGCACCCCATGACCCAGTGAAACACATTCAAGTATTTATTTTATCAGTTTAATTAAAAGGTTAAAAATCACATGAGAATATGCCCACCTAGCATGTGGACACCTATTTCTATTTCTTTTCACTTTGCTACTATCAGCATCATTTTCATGAGGAATTAAAGAAAAAAATATTTTCACGTGGAAGGATAATCCAGCATTAAACTGATCTAGGGACATACTTTTGCTTTATAATTTCTTTTTGTTTAGAGGACAAGTGAATTTATCAACATTGCCAACATTTCAATTTACTGAAGCTTCACTAATCCTGCAGTTCCTCAGCACCTGTCAGAAGGGCACTGAAGACTTCCCAGGACCTGCCTATGGAGATGCAGTCATCAAATTACAAGAGAAAGCACAGACATCTGTACAGATGACCTCAGAAGAGATCTCTGTAACAGATAAACCCAGGAGTTATTTATTATACTTCTGGTGAATAACCGTTTAACCAGACTTAGGGTAATTTTTGGACTAGAGATAACATCTATCTAATGCTTATACATATAATTTCTGTGTGATCTCAAGTTGTATCATTTGTACATATTTGTATAGTCATTATAAAGCTTGTATGTTTAATGTTATCTACACCTTCATGTAATGTGCCAGATGATGTAACCTGTAGTATTTAAAGACATCATGACACTGAAAGGTCTATTTCCACAGCTATTAAAAAACTGTTTAGAGGCACATAAAGCAATACAGTCAGATTGTTAAAAAGAAGTCTTTCAAAGTTTATGTTTTTTAAATGTTGATTCTATAACACTGTGCCAATTCTTACAGATTTTGATTAGTGAACAGGGGACTACTAAGTTTTTTACTTGGTAATTCATAGTGTTTACAGCCTTGAAAGAAAAGCAGAAGACATTCTCAGCTGTTTGAAAACCACAACATCTCTAAAAAATAGTTGAAAAGTCATATCTTTAACAATCACCTCTAGCTCTTGCTTGTTTGCACATCTAAATTGTATTTTGAAGGCAGTAAAAAGCCTCAAATGGTATACAAATTTTTAAAATAATACCTCAAAAATGTTGATTTTACATTTCTGCCAGCATTTCATAGTCATATTTTACTTTAGATTACAACAGAGCATATCTGTGCGTTACGTGATTTTAACATTTACAACTGTATTTAGAGGAAGAGCTTAAAAGTAGTGTGTTTAAGGATAGCTTACTGCAAAGGAGGAAACTTGGCCCCATGAACACATAACAAATTAAGCTGTTGGTAACCTCAAATTCGACACCTAAACCAGCTCCTTGGCTGCTCATATCAGGATGGTCTGTGCCTCCACGGGCTTCAGCCTCTCCTCTGTGTAATGCATCCAACAGCAGAGGAACCTCATTAAGAGCAAAACCTGGGGACACTGTTGCCAAAGTTCATCCCCTGGCGCCTGTGTGTGCCAATACGTGGCCTTTAAGTCGTGTACTAAAGATTTTTTCATGGAGAATGAGTGTTTCAGAAGACAAAACAGAAGAAACAATAACTGAAGCAAGGGCAGGAAACACAAAAGCCCCAATGAGCAGCAGGAGCAGCAGGCACAGCAGAGGTACCAACCGACTGACGTTCAACAATCTGAGCCATTCAAATTAATGAGCTTCAGAAATGTGGGGTCCCACTGTATTAATATCCATTACATAATGTGCTTCCTCCCCCAGTAAATAGAGGATTCAGGATGCCTGGGGTATAGACAGTCTCTTACCAAAGATAATGGGCCCAAACTGATTTTAGACACAGGTCCCTTTCCCTGGAGACACTTCCTAATGATCTCCAATGTTACAAAGGCATGACAAAAATATAAAGCAGTCACATTAGCCCAGACAGATCTTTTACAATTACCTTGACTCTTGAAAATAGTCCATCGTATCTTATTCACAAGATTTGTATTTTTCTCTGTTTGCAATTACATAGCTTTGGTTCACTGTACTATAAATGGAATATACATTTATTTTTCATGGGCATACCAAAACATCTTAGATAAAAGAAGCTAATACTTTTCAAAGGCTGTTCTTAATTTTACTTTTCTAATAGCTATTTGTACCATGAGTGTTTTATCAAATTATACTACTGGAAACTGCTAATATTACAAATGCAAATTATAATGGATGTGGATATTTTCTAAACACAGGTTCCAATTTAATATTTGCTCATGCTGGAAACTCTGGAAAGGCTTTGCTTCCTATTTGTGCTTGTCTCCATGCAAGTAGGTGAGGGTCTGTCCCAAAACAAATTAGTATTTTGTCAGCCATACTGTCAAATTAAAACATTTCTTTATGCTTGTGAGACTGAAAGCCACAATATTCAAACATTAATTACATTCACTGGTGGTAGGGAGTGCATACATACATACTGATACATTAAGTTGGCAGCTTTCCAAAAATGCCTAGCAGCCCCAAAAAATTAAACATTTGTAATTTATAAAGAATGATCCGAGTTTTAGGAAAATAAGAAGTTTTTTGCTCAACTGCATTGTTTAAATATAGCATGAAGAAAAAGAACCTTGCTTCCTGGCAACATCTGCAGAGTGAAATAGAGCTTTTGAAACATCCAGGTATAGGCTGGTTTTGATAGCTCTCACTGAAACCACTGGTGTCTGGTCAGAAAGAATGCAACAAAACCATTACATTTTTCTCATAATGACCCTTCTCACCCCTGTAAAATTCAGCTGGAGCTTTGCCACCTATAGCAGGGGAACCCATGATGCTGCCTGTGGGAGATCTGCCACAGGATCTCATGGACATGCACCACTCAAGAAAGCTCAGGAGGAAGCTCATCCCAAAGCCAGTGCTCCCCTGAACCACATTACAGAGCACTCAGCCATGCCAAAGGCAGCCAGGCAGGCAACCAGCAAATCCTCCATCCTCACTCCTGGTTACCTGCTTATGCCTCCACGTGTACATTTTCCAACATCCTTTGAATCCAGTTGAACCAGTACAGCCATGAAAGAAATAGGCAAAGGGGACTGATGGCTCAGGGTGATAGGAACAACAACAAAATATGTTAAGTTTCTGCTGTTTAACTAAAATATCTGATAAAAGATCTACCAATAAAGCATAGAAGGACAGTGAAATAAATAACATCATGGACACAGGGTAAGGAACTGAGCTGTTCTGCTGAGTGATACAATGCTAAAGATGCAGAGAAATGTTTACTTGTCCATTCCTCGGCAAAAAGAACTGTTCTCCTCTTTACATGAGGGCTTGCTTGAGCCAATTCTCTTTTGCCTTCTTCTCTGTTGGTCCCATGCAAGTCTTTTTGTAACTCAATGCCTTTGCCTGTGGAGCCAGACAGGTGGAGCCCACGGGCAACCACACACCCTGCCTGGTCTGCCCAGATGCTTGTCAGGGTTTGTCTGCCTGAGGTGACAGAGCTGGGATATCTGACAAGAAATAGAAGAAAACTTGCCTTTGGAGAAGACCTCCAGAGCCAACTGTGTGATTGCAACAGCAGCTGGGCTGGGGTGTGAGAGGCAGTGGTGCTGTGCAGGCAGGACTGTGGCTGCAGAATGCGTGGCTGCCAAGGGCTGGATGCCCACAAGCCACTTCTCAGCCAGTGGGTCTGGATCAGCCTGTGCCCCTGGGAGGGAACCTGGGGGGCAGCCCTGAGGTACCTGCCACCCTTCCCTCCAGCTCACAGTATGCTAGGCCAGGTAAGGCACATGGAGAATTCACAGTTAGTACCTAATGTGAGTTGCACCTCCACTGGGATTTTGGTGTTTGTTGCCTGTGTTGCAGGCAAAACCCACCACCAGCCAAATGGTACCTGCCACAGCACTGGTGTGTGCATGGAATTAATTGTCATAGCAATTAGTCCTGGGCTCTAATGACAATTTGATTGTAAGGCAGATCTGGATTCCCTGCTCAAGCGTGATTGAGTCAAAGGCATTAATACCAACAGAAAAAGATCTGGCTGTGTGTTTGTATATTTTTGTTCTAATAATGCTTCAGGACAAACTCAGAAAAACGACATCTGCAATATTTACAGTGACAAAGTGCTAGCATAATGTGCCTCTCTCTGTGCTGAACAATTTGTAAATGTCTCATTAAAATGTACTTTTTGTTTCTTTCCTCTTCACCTTAAGCTGGTTTGTCTCCTTGGTTTTCACCACTTTGTGGGAGAAAATGTCAAATTGCACAGTATCAAAACAGCCACTCTAGTTTGAGTTCTTCAGTTTTTAAGACATCCTTAGCTGCATTATTCTGACACATTCTGTGGGCCAAAGAAATGGTTTTGAAATTCATGTGTAGAGAATGATTTGACATTTACATTTTATTTTGTTTATTTCTAGGAGAAGCTACTTGTAATAGCTACAGTTAACCCTAATGAGACACAAAACAGATACAACTTAATATAAGAAATATTGTATCTACATGGTTTGCTGTGATAACATATGCTATTACTACACGCTTATACTTAAAATACAAGAATATAGGTGAAATGCATCTTCAATCTCTTTAAAAACAGTGAGAGGAAAAAAATTATGTCAGATGGAATCTAAACAAACTCAGAGTAATTTTAAAAGTTATGGAGGAGAAACATATATGTCTGGTATTGCATGTCCAGCAAATACTTTTAAATGGCTTTATTACTAGCCATCTGTTTTGCCATTTTCCCCTAGTGTTTATATACTTTTATAAAAATTCTGCTTATATATATGCAACACATTAGTTTTTACAGGAACAAATCAAATATAATAGGCAAAAGGTACTTTATTTTTATATGCAAGGTATGACCAGAAATAAGAGTGTAAAAAAGGTAGGGATGCAGGACTGTTCTTGTCCACTGAATAATCCTTTTTATACATCCAATAAACTGACCAAGGAAACTGAGCGTGCCTCCAGCCAGGCGAAGTTTTACTATTCTCCTAAGAAACATCCACCCACTCTGTTCCTGTTACATTTCTTTGCAGCTTCTGATTGCGGGAGAATATAAAAATTGTAACTAGGTAAGACTGAAATGAAGCAGGGATAAAGCAAAACCATAAAATTGGGATACAAACTTTCCCAAAGTTTGAAGGTGTTTGAACCCAAGATTTTGGCTCAGAACCATCCTTAATTTGAAGCAGCATCTGGCAGGCCAAATGCTCTGCAAACGCTGGCACCATGAAGGATGAGGTCTCACGCGGCACCGCATGTTGGAAGAAACACTTCCTTCGCGGAGGAAGCCGGGTCGCACAGGAAGGGTGAAAGCAGGAAAGCTGGGAGTTGCAGCTGCATGGAGGGACCCAGCTCCCACCATCCCTGTGGTGCTCATTTCAAAGGAGAAAAGACCTCCTGCTTGGGTTCATGTAGCGCTTGTCCTCCCTGCTGACCCTCCTGTTCCCACCGTGTTCTTTTCCGGGGACCCAAACCCCATTCTGCTCAGGGACACAACCGCCCAGAAGCCGTGTCTCCATGGCTCCTCCCAAACTAAGCACTGTGTCCTGAACCAGCAGAGCCCATTACAGCATCCCGGGAGTCTTCATGCCTGATTTTCACAAGCATTTAGGTGCCTCAGGAACAGAAGAAATCTCAAAAACACCTTGAGTCTGGTGTTCCTAGCTACTTGGAAAGTCCAGAGCACTTCTGTCAACCTCACTCAGCATTATCCACACCTTACATACATGCACAAGCTTGGTCTTTTGGCCTTAAATTCATAATTTTCCACCCAAAACAGGTAGATGCTTTATTTTGGTATTTGTGCATTTAGTGATAAATGGCACTTAATTATAGCCGGAAAAGCTATCTGTGTATTTTAACAGTTTGGATGTGGCTGAAAATAAGTGGCTTATTAACTGCTGTGAGGAACATTTCACAATAGGATCTGCATTTTTCTAGAACTCTGTAATTAAAGTATGCACTAACGTGACCACAACATTTTTAAACAGCTGGCACATGGAGCTGAAAAAATAATTAGTTTTCAATAAAAAAGTTGCTTTTTATTATCCAGGCAAAGTTCTCCAGTGACTTTTAAGGATCTGCCAAGTGAAATTCAAAAATGAAAATAGAGTCTCTATGCTGGCTGTTAGCCAAGCTGAATGAAACACGAATACGTTGATTTGTGCCAAGTATTAGACATGCTGAACTGAGGCAAAGTGGTTAAATATCTCCCCAGGTTGAATGTTATACAAAACAGTGTATCTGCCCCCCCCAAAATGCTGTACTTGGGGTGGGGGCCCATCACTGTGGCTTTCACATGTTATAGCTTTCTTCTCCCAGCAGTCAGGAAACGAAAAAGTGGTTCAGAAGACAACCAAAATACTCTCTACAAGAAGCTGAGACCCTTGGCAGCAAACCCTATGTATCTGGATTTAACTGTTACATGATTGGGGTAGGGCAAAGAGAACATGGTAACAAGTTGGAAGTTGCACCCTGAAGGTACCCTCTGACAGCAGAGAGGTGAACACTGCCCTGGGCTCACCTGTGCAATGGATCTACAGCCCTGGACACCCCCCAACAGCCACATGAGGGGCCACAGCACAGCTCCCGCACAGGGAGGAGCTGCAGGACAAAGCCCCAAAAGCAGCGTGTCTCTGTTTTACCACCCCCACTTTGCTGATAAAAAAGGGAGCGTGGGAGACTTTTTATTTTACATTATCAAATCTATAATCCCCACAGCTGCACCTGAGAATGAGCCTATGGATCTTACCGACTCAGATAATGGCTTTTTATGTGGTTCTTCCCAACACTCTTCCAGCAAACTCCCTTTGCGTTTATAGTAATGATAATGGCTTTAAATATAGGCAACCTACACAGAATAAGGAAACCCCGAAAAGCAAGTGACTTCACTGGAATGTGCTAAAGCAAGAGGCTTTATAAGAAGCTGGGACCTTTAGCAGAAAAACCTACATATTTGGTTTTAACTTAAATAATTATGAGTAGGGGAAAGCAAGCCCAGTAATAAGTAAAAGATGGCACTCTCAGACAAACAGCCACATGAAAGCTACAGCAATTTATGGACATATTGAAAGTCTTCCCAGACTTGCCAGGTGTCTTAACCTTCCTCATTGCTTGACAAAAGGTGAAAAGAAAAAAATTAAGAGAAGTTGTGGTGTCTTCCCATCTCTCATTTTATCATCACCATTTAATTCCTAAATACTTAAAGAAATGATGACTTGAGAGCTTAGACTTTATCATTCAGGGCTATTGGGAACTCACAAGGCCAGCTCTTCCAAGTTATATGGTGGAATTACAACTGGCAACCGAGTGCTTATCTGAAAGCAACAAATACTCCTTGATTTAAGCCAGGACCTAAAGGTACTTTGGCCCACTCCACTCCACAGCTGCTCCAAGAGTTATTTTTATAGTACAGTTTGTCTACTGATTTACTACTATTGTTAAATGAATTCTAACATTTGCTTAAACATTCGTGTTTGAAGTTGAGGGAAAAATAGCTTCGTTAGCAAAGTTGGGTCTAATAAAATGGAAATAGGTTGTCTGCCCCCCAACACCCCTACCTACCAGCTCTGAACAACTGGGAAAACTGTGGTAGATGAGTTCCAAGGACAGGGGAAAAAGAGACAGATTTGTATTTCATGCTCTAATAAGGATAATTACCATGCTATTGTTAATTTAACATATAAATAAAAGCAGAATGGAAATACATTTCAGAGTTAGAATATTGCACTGGGTCCCTTTTACAGCACAATGCTAAAGAAAGCCAAACCTGGAACCAGTTACTTCAATATATGTATTTTAATTAAAACATATGGGCTATTTTCAGGTGGACAAAATCACAGTGGATTCAATAGCAAAGGACTGACTGAAGCTGCATTTGCACACTGAGTAACCTGGTGTTAAATCACTGCAGCAAAGGTGCTCTGTCCAGAAGGCTTTCAAGTATCACAAGTAAAATAAGTCTGGGTTGCTTAAGTTCTTACAGCTGATCCCCTTTCATGGAAAAAGCCAATTACAGATCACAGATGTCTAGACTAATCCTTTTAAATATCACAGAGGCAGGAAATAATGTGAAAGTGCAATAAATGACAATTTGTATAGCTTGGATAGGGGTGGAATAAGACGGCACACGAAAAACAAACACAAAAAGGCTGAAACGTACAAAGGAAAAATAAAGGCTTATATTAACATTCAGTCTCAGTATGGCAAAACTGGAGACCATGGGCTAGATCCGTTCTGATTTACAGCCTGTAAATCCCTTTCAATTGCATGAAGAAAAATTAAGCACAGAATGTCTGCCTGCTCTCTTGAATTACTTATTCCTCCTTTCACCTCCTTCCCCTTTATTTTGACACTGCATTTTATTCTACCTTTTCTGTAATTTCTGAAATTTATTTTAAACCAGGGAAAGGAAAATTCTGTTTTCTAACTGTGTCTGCATCTTTCCAAGGCATATGTCTGGTAATTAGCATGGTGGGATCATTAGCATAAATATACAAAGAAATTTGATTTTAGAACACGAATACCATTTTTGCTAGGGAGCAATATAGGACAGGTGACAGGCCCAGCTGGGAAACCTCTTTTTCATTTTTCCGTGACCACAAATCAGACATCTTGGGCTCACAGCAGGACAGGCTCTACTGGCAGTAATTGGCACCATCTGTAGCTGTCAGAGCAGTGCCTGGCATTCCAGCATTTCATCTTTCCAGTCAAGGCATTCATCACTAGTCCAAAACTCAGCCAGCTGACACTGAAAGATTAACTTGCATTGATTTGCTTGGATAAGCTCGCCTGTGCCTCAGTTGGTACTGAACGTTCCTGTTAAATAGCCATCACCATCACAAGATGTTTACAAGGCGATTGTCTACTTAGCTTTTTCCATTCCCTTTCTTGGTCCTAATGTGTTTTCAATTATTATAATTTAAGAGATAGTGAATTAAAAGAAAGGAAAGTGAATGTAGCCATCAACCAGGGAGTGAGGCTGAATGAAGGGATTAGAAATCCACAGCCGTGTCTGTTTACTGGTCTTAAATGAGCAGCTTCTCCCACCCCCGTGTGTGTCATGAGACAAAACTTGTTGATTTGGGGGTTCAGCAACAGACCGAGTCTCCTCCAGCTGTCAGTCTGCATGATAAAACTAAATGAAACTGTTATTTTCCAATGCAATTTTCCAGTACTTGGGTAATTTGGTTTATATTTTCCAGGAAAGCTTTATGGCAGCTACACCAGATGCAAAGTTCAACCTCTTTCTCTTAATCACCTAATGCTATAGCTACTTACCAGTGTTTTTAAGCCTCTGATGTGTTCAAAGCCCAGAGCTTAATCTTTCACAGTCATACAAGGGTCATTACTATTTCAATTTAGAAACCTAATGTATTCTGTAGAATGTTTGGGGGTGAACAAATTGCAATTTGAAAGTTAAAAATTCATGACTATTTTAGCAAATGACAGACAAATATAAGGACCTCACACGCAAACCTAAGACAGCGGAAATCTCTGAGTCACATAAATGACAATCCTCTTCCTTGAAAATGAAAGCAATGATTCTTCTGTGAGTAAATAAAAGGGATTATTGGAGGGCTTTTTAATCACGTATTACAGCCCTATCAAAATCCTGATTAGAAAGCCCTATTACTTTTCTCTCCTAGGCATCTCCTCATTAACAGCTTATTTTCCATAGCATAGGTGATGTGTCACAGCCCACACAAGTCCATGTAGGGCTCGATGGTACTTTTAGGTATCTGGGGCCTTCTCTGTGTATCTATTTCAGACCAAAAGCTCCACCACCTCAGGTTTCATTCTGCACCCATTTGGGGATGAAACTGTAAGGGTTGACAAGTCAGAATTAACACTGAGAAGCACCTGTGCTATGGATGTGGTGTATCTACAGAACACAATAAAAGGCAATTGGAGAGACACCTGCTAATGCCACCTGTGTGAATCAGCTCATTGGAGCAGGTCCTGCTCACCCAGTGGCACTCATTAGAAAGCAGAGTGCTCACAGAGAGCAAGCACTGAGAGGGTGCATGAGCAACTGGGACACCACTGAAAGAAAACTGGTCAGAAAGGGGCCACAGAGCCCAGCTGTAGGGAGAATGGAATAGCAGACCCATCTATCAAAGTCCAAGGCTTGGCTTTGAAGATGACAAAACCATATCTGGGCACAGGACTCTTCAGGGCCAAGAACTACCAAAAGCAATTTCAACTTTACAGGAGGTACAAAACACACATGAGAAGGTAATGTTGTGTCAGGGAACATGAATGCAGACAAAATGGAGACTCAGTCAGGGGCCTATGGCTCCCAGCAGAGCTGAACTCACGCCCCTGAAGGTGATTCATTTTGCCCCTGAAAACTGGGTATTTTAGATAAAAGGGAACATTGTGGCTATGATTAGTGGTGCCTGTCCCAACTCTGACACGGACTGCCCTGGGAACATCTCCTAACCTTAGAGACACATGTTAAACTAGGCTCATAACTTAGTGGGTTCTATTCTTTTTTTTGCACACAAAAATAGAGATTTTCTCTCTTTTCATAATGAAGACAGGATGTACAATACTTCATCAAACAGAAATGAGCTTTAACAGCTTATATAAATTACATCTATTTTCAACTATCTTTGCTAAAAACATTTCATCTACTACAGAACACTCATGAGTGTTTGCAACACATCTGTGGAATAAAAAAAGAGTTAAGCATAAAAGAGTATTAAGTCATCTGTTTTGGAGGGATTTTTGTATTAGATCTTGTTCATTTATTAAGTGTAATGTGATAGTGGCCAGATGATTAATACAGTGTGGTGGGAGTGATGTAACAGGAAAGATAAAAACAGATATCATAAGCGGAGAAGAGGACAGGGATGTGGAGGGGGTACACAGGGAGGATTGGGATAAGGAAGTTAATGTTTACAATGTCTGAGTGTGACTGACTTCTTTTGGAAAGGGCTTTAGGGAGGATTTACTCTTTCAGATGGCGATTATATTCCACAGAATGTCCCAAGTGAGGGAAGACAGTACAGCATTACTCTCCTTTGAGACAGGTACTACCCCTAGCCCAAACATGTTCAGACCACTTTTCTGCATCTATGGGGAGTGAGATTTTGGTTGTCTCCATCTGTTTTGATTGGTTCCCGCAAGGTCGCTCCACCATGAGCCTGGCAGGGACTCAGGGCAGAAGAGGCAGAAATGGTGTTCTGTGGATAAGGAGCACTGCTGAGAAGGGAGTGACCTGGAGGATTTGTAAATCCCTGCTATTAATTAATAGGTCCAGCTGCCTTTGGCAAGAAATGCCTGGAGAGCAACCTTAGCTATCAATGTTGTTGACTGAGAAAGATCTAAAAAAGGTGGAATTTATCCAATAAGTCTCACTGCTTTCAGATACGTATTCTATCACAGCTCTTGATACCTCCCACATCTAACTGGATTTGGGATGGATCCTTTATTGGCTTGAACCAGAAACTGTAAAACTCAGTGCCTAAGCAGGTGTCCCGTAGAATAGTACCAAGGAATTCAGTTACATCTGTGCTCACAGTGTGACCTGGGTCTGGACAGCAAAAGAAAGCGCTCACCACCTCAGCACCACGTCACACAATACTTCTACTGCAAGGCCTGTGCACTTCTTGTAAGGGTCAGATTTTCAAACACATTCAGCATCAGCACATTTCACTGGGGATCTGGGCAGATTTTCAAAGAGGATCTGATCACCCAAACCCACCTGCTGAGTACCCAAACCTGAGGGAAACATAAAGGATACTATAAGTTGACCAGATTGTTCAATTGAGGTTTTTACAGTATGATCATGCTGATTCAAGTTGTGTAAGGTGATGTGAACACACAGAAGCAGCAAAGAAGAAAGGAAAATGCTCAAGGTCAGCCGTGGCAGCACAGCACACTGATGTGCTGAGATCCCACAGTTCTACCCCTAGTAAGAATACTTGACAGGTTTCACCCAGAACAGCCAGGAATACAAAAGTCAGTGCTGCTTAGAAGGAGGATTTCCCTTCAGAGAGGGAACTGCTCAGGGGAATCTGATTTCTGTCTTGACTTTTACATATACAGAAGGTGACTAAAGGAATTAGGCCAGCCTGGATTTCTCCAAGGGGATAATAAGGGAGATGGAAATGCGTGTGGATTGTTCTAGGCCCTTCTCTTTCTAAGCACTTTCACATACTATTAAAACAAATGTACTTTTGTTTCCAAATAAAGTCTGTCTCATTACTGAAGTCGCAGTTGGGCACAGACTCACGGAGAAGACCCAGTTCCCTAAGCCAAACCAACACATTTACATGCAGAATTCATTGGCTGAGCCAGAGCAGTGTAGGATGTCACCTAAGGAGTCACTGGCTGAAGAACAGCCATGCCCTGCCCGAGGAGAAGATGCAGAGCCCAAGCCAGGTTCTCTGGCCATGGAGCAGTGCAAGAGCAAGAAACCAGCAGAGCTCAGCTCTCCATTGAGCCAGGAGAACCAAACTGACCTTTTCTCACTCTGTTGTAGCTGGCACACTACTGGTAGCTCAAGACTTTTTACCAACTTGACTAACAATGAAGGTAATATGACAATAAAGTCTATGCAGAGGAGAAATTCCAGACAGCATGGAGCAGTGGGAGCTGTCAGCATTTCTTACAGTCTTCACAGGGTCAGTAGGTACTCTGTAGTGTGCTCTGCTGCTTCTGCTCCTCTTTTCTGACCCTTTCATTTGCAACGAGGCAAAGCCAGGGCCCTGTTTTTATAATCCATGTGCAGAACTCAAGAGAAAAACTTCTCTTGAGAAGAAGTCAGAGTTATGTGGAGTACTGTATTAATGTTTCTAAGGCATTTATAAAGACAATTCAATGAGACACTGAGGAACTACGTATGGGATCTGGTTTTATGGACCTTAAGATTTATAGGACTGGAAAGCTTTATACTCAAAAATGTTTGTTTCCATTAAATAGCAGATTTGTTCCATACCTTGCCCTCCAAAGAACACTCTGTACATGCATATTTGCTCCTTTCAGAACAGCCCAGCGTACAACAGCTTTTAGGTTACACAGCAAAACAACACTACTAACTTCACTAAGATTAAGGTAATTATGGAACAAAAGATGCATTCTGAGACCCTTTATGAAACAAAACACCTTATTTAAGGAATCAAGCAGTATCTGTTTGCTATCAGTTTAACTGAGTAAGGACTTTTACATTTTTAAGATAGCAACAAAATTCTTTTTTTTACAGGTATTTACCTTTACCTAGCAAACATTAGAATAAATCTACCAACTTTGAAGAAACAGTGCTAGCCCACCAGATTTACACAGAGTTCTGAGACATTTGGTGTATCACCTAAAACCTAAGCTACTACATCATTTATTCACATGAAGAACTTAGTTTCAATTTATTTAAGAGCTTTCCAGCTTACACAGTCCCAGAGAAAAGCTTCAGAATGTTATCCTTATTCATTTGGAAACCAGAAAGCAAATAAGAGCATGTAAGAACTTATTACATTTTAAAATGTCATGATAACTATGCCAGTCTCATGATTTTTTTGAGAAAGAACCTTTGTCTCTCTCATTTTCCTCCTTTTTTTTAAGTCTGTGTCAGTGACAACATCAAGTTTGATAAATGGTTGGTTGCAAAAGCAGAGTAAGATGTTTGGCATGGCAAACCACATTTTCCAAAATTATTATTGGTCTGTGTGGCTTAATTAGAGGAAGTCCATCTTGAATTTCAAAATTACTAAATATTTTCTCTAAAACAGCAGCTCTTTTTAGAGTCCCTTAGATTGTTCTGCTGCCTCCCAAAATAAGCATTTGAAATTGCCCAGTGTACCTGAATACACTAGATAGAAGTGTGCATTAGAGTGGAGTGCAGCTCTCAATCACACAGCTCTGAAACCCTGAACAAAACAAAGATCCCTGGAATTGCTGAAATCAACTATTTCAGATGTATTCTGGAATAACATAGCAGAATTTGCTTCTCTTCCAGAAGCAAGCTTCTGCCAATTAAAAAAAACTCTATAGAAGGACAAATTAGGAAAATCCATAGTAGAACCCTAATTTACAAGAGACAAAGCCTTTTGTACATGCTAAGCACAGTAATAAAGATAACAAAATATCTGAAATCAAAGTCTGATATGTGTCTTAAGTGCTTCATATTGTGTAACTTTTATTATGGAGTCCTGCCTGCTTTTCACTACATCAATGTTGTCCTCATTAATGTCAAAAGGATTTATGTGTGCACATGGAGGGAGGAATGTATGTCTATGTGTTTGCAGTCTCACCTGTTATCTTTCTCTTGTCATTATCTACTAACTTCCCTTCCAAAGGACAACATTTATAGCTCACTGGTAAATATAAGGCAGATAAATTTTATGTACTGAAGCAACAAGAGTGTGAAGTTGGTCTGACTCAATTGTATCAAACCAGCTGAAACAGATATTGTGTACACAACAGACACATCTCTGGTTTCAAAGTTTTCATAAGGAAAAATTCCTCTGGGCAAAAGAAATCAAAACACTGGGATGAAATACATTCGATCTCAGGAATTTCCTTTGCAACTACTAAGATCTCCACAAAAATGAACCTTTAAAAAGCAATCTTTATTTTTCAATCCTATCAGCTATGGCATATCATCAAAACTTTACATAATTCTTAAAATCAGATACAAAATGTCATCAGACTGCAGCTGAATGCATTATGGACACAGAATACTCTTGCAGAGTTTTCATTAAGTCTAACATGATTTACAGGACTTAAGACACATTGCTTCTAGATTTTTATATCACTGCAGTAAGTACTTCAGGGATGTTTCGACCCACTTGAAATTGTTTTAGCTGTGCTATTACCTGGGTCAGAACTGATGGCAGCATATATCAATTAAACTGTAGCAGTTTAATACCTGCTCCTATGCATCTGGTCACTCAGAGATTCACATCTAAGATTTCCATACCCTAAAAAGAATATTACAACAGAGCCCTGGAATGGGCTAAGGTTACCTCATTTATTTAAGAAGCAGCCTCGAAGAAAAGACATCAGGAGACTATACCCATTCAGATTACAGATGTCCCTTCCATTCACCACAGAAAGTGGTAATACTTCTTTTATCTGATTACTCCTAATGTTTGCCTTGGCCATATTGAAGATTCTGGTGCAGCACTGTAACTAATTGCTAACAGTGGGCTGTTGACTTTTTGAAAAACTGAACCACTATCACTGACACTGATCAACTCCAGTTTAGGATCTGATAATTCTTTATTAAACCCTGTCAAACGGAGAGCATTTTAAAAATAATGCCACTTCAGTATTTTGTCATACGTAGCCAAAAATACATGGGTGTTACTTCTGTCTAGAGAGGCAACTATAGCTAATGACTGTAGCGATGCTGTTCACTGCATATATTTTATATGACATGGCAGTAGAGTAGATCTGCTTTGCTGCAAGTTGTTAACAGACACTTTTATTGGCAGTGAACTTGTCCCTGAAACTTATTAAGTTTGAGGATAAGTGCCCTGTGACATAATTTTATTATTCAACACCAGGTTTACCCACTCATTTTTTACCTATGCAGCACGACATGGTTAGAGCTGCCTTCCTTAGAGGCTCAGTCTGTAAGGCAAGGAATTTTGTCTGGTGTCAACAGGTGAGACATTTGAGAAACACCTGTTGCTTACTTCTCTAACAGTGTCAGGTTTGGTACCTGGCCTACACAGCAAGAGCCAGTTTACAGCCAAATGACATCACATGACTCAGGGAGAAACCAAAGGTCACTAACACTTTGTGGTTATGTCTTTATGATCTGTGTGCTGCTCTGTACCTGTTAATCCACAGAGGTGTCATTTTTAGCATAAGAAAACCAGGTCTTTGGCAAAAGACTGTAGAATCAGTCTCTACAGAGCTCTTCCCTACCTCTTCCTTAAACACTATGCATATCTATAACATATTACATATAACATATTCGAGCAACACTAAAATGAGCTTTCATGACCTCTTGCTCACTACCTCCAAGTGCCAGGATGTGAAACAGGAACAAAGACAATTCAGTATAAACACTAAAAATATGTTAAGCTTCATGATCAAGAAAAAGACCAGGTTAATAATATTCTCTTATTGCAAAGGACTGCACATATAAACCAACTCAAAAATCTAACTTGCATATTATTTTCACAATAAAGCTGTTAGAGTTCAACAAAACCTTAATAAAAGATGAAACTAGGGCAGAAAAGATGAATTAAGGGCAGAAAGCTAAAGTATTTGCCCTCCAAACTTTCCAGTAGGGGAAATCCATCTCTTTTAGCATAAATGTGTGCAGTTTTACAGTGGTCCTGCTTCGGCACGAATTTCAGAATACATTTACTAGAAAATTCATTACATGAAACATTTATCCCATGAATAAATTAGAGACTCTGAATTACAGTGCAATAAAACTTTTGCTGCTAGAAAGATTTTTATGTGTGAAATAATGTGAAAATTAGTAACATTAAATATGATTCTTCTTAACCCAGAATAGTCACCACACAATTATTTTGACATGTTCTGGCATACATCATCATAGATCTAGTCAAATACTGTTATAGAACAGATTTGGAACCCTTTTATAAAGCATCAAGGAACACACAAAAAAGGGCAATGGAGAGTAAAGTTCTCAATCCTTAACTGCTGAAGAGAGCAATATTTGCCACTAGATTCGAGAAAAGCAGGATGACTTTTTTCAGAAGAGTTTCACTCAGTCCTTGAGTGGATGAGCAAATAGCTTCACTTTAGTATCTGCTGTGTTAGTGTGATGCTCTAGCACAGGGTAAATGCACTGAAGACAAACCTCCCTAGGCATTAAACATGAAGTCTGCATGTTGTGCTGAGGGTAAAAACTAAGAAATTCTAAACTTAATAAGTATAGAGAGCTGCTCAGTGCCATTTGGCCAACCACAGATAAATCCACTAACGAAATGTTAGTGCCAGCCTCTTGGCAGCCAGATCCCACCAACTTTCTTCATGCAGAACAGGTAACTGCCTATGTTGAAAGACTTTCTATGCATAAACACACCTGAAACTTTAAACCCTTACTGGTAGGTATAGGACTAGGTCAGTACACATTGAAATGTAGTTTCAAGCTAGACTGACAAGACAGATGAGATCTTTTACCTACTCTCCTCACCCTAAGATAACCTAACCTGGGGAAAAAATTGCCTTATCTTTTAAGTGACTAAAATCTGGTTGGATAAAGAACACTTCAAGAATTTAAATCTAACTTCAGACAGCAGAAATTCCTTATCCTATGCTTTCTCCAGTCTGATGGAATTGCCATGTGTCCCAGAGCTGCCGTACTGTGCTCAGCTGCTTCAAAACACAAGTGCCAGGCTTGCAAGAGAAGTGTCTCTTCTTTGGAGTGCTTGTTTATAAAAGAAAACAGATTATTTTTGTTTTATTGTGGAAGGTATTTTGGGGTAACAGAGACTGAATCCATGTATTTACTTTGGGCATTTCCCTATTCACAGATTTTTGTCTAGTTAGGTGGATCTTGGGTTTTGGCAGACTCACAACAGACTTTGTTTATTGCCTGTTTTGTGTGGAACTTTTCTGGAGGTGCCCCTTTCCAGACTCATATGTGCTTATAAATGTTTATGAGTATTAAAGTATGTCTCTTTCTCAGGAGGGAAAAAACACTGATGCAACGGAAAGTGCAAAGCTGCAGAGCACCCTGTGCACACCAGCTACTGTAACCCAGAGTGCATGAGCATGACTGTATTCAAAGGAGGTAAATCAGACACCTTTGAATGCTTTATCTCCCTCTTTCTCTGTTTGGTTTCCCACAGCATAACTTTACACATTACCTCATGACATCTTTATAGTGGTGGAGAAAATGATTAGACTCCAGTCCTTGAAAAATCGCAAACACAGACTCATTTGTAGCATTTGGCTGCTCTAATTAGCACATCACTGAGGAGTAATGAAGAGAAGTCTGTGAAGAAACTTAAAAATTAGTACCACTAGCTATGTTAGAGTAAAAATCAGAACTGTGAGTAACAGTACTCAAAGGATTTGGGTAATTACTGGGTACTCCCAATATAAGGTCTGTCACTTGATCCTAAGGGACTCTAAGGCTTCAACAAGCCCCAGAGGCCCAATATTCTACCCCAATAAATGAGGCTCACAAAGTTCACTCAGAGTTAAAGACAGCATCACAACTCTATTGTTCTTCCTTTCTTTTTTTAAAGGTGGTTCTTTAACTGCATGGAATTAGACAACCTTCTTTTTCTGTATGTTCATCACTGGACTCTCCATCTGTAATGAGATATTATCGTTTCCATGTGTGTGAAAGCATGGAAATTACATCATCCTAATAACCAAATGTGCAAGGCTGCATGGATTCCTAAAGCCCAACAAACAGCTGCAGCGTTTGTTCTAAGGCTCTCTAAACATTTCAATGATCTCCAAGCCATTGAAAGCTGGGGAGGCAAATGTTACTCTTAGGGGATGGAAAGAGACCTTGACCATGCAAAGAAAAGACAGTGCCTTCACCTGCTCCTGGCCTGAGCACTCAGACCACCCTTCTACCAGCCCATGAGCAATGGCAGCACAAGAGCAAATCTGCTGCCAAGCACGTGCAGTTCTCCGTCCCAAAAAAGGATGACCACAGGCCAGGGTACACCAGAGCACAACAGGCAGCCATGGGCAGCCTTTAGAGAACACCAAGCTGGCTCTTCCCAGCCTTAGGAACTCTCAGCTAAGCAAGAGCTTCCTCCTCCTTTACGGTGGGAAGCTTTCAATTCTGCCCCATTCTCAACCTGATGTAAAGGGGCTCCAGCATGTAGTTTATAACATATTTTTTAAAAAAGCCCCTTAGGAGCAACTTTTATTGCAACCTTCAGTTGCACCACGCTCTTGTAAAGCTAGATTAAGTTGGGGTCTGAACGTCACGACCATTTCCTCTCTCTCCTTTCCACTTTCCATAATTTTTTTTATTTTTCTCCAAGTGATTTTGCTCTTAAGATTAAAAAAAAAAAAAAGGGAAAAAAAACCAAAGAAAAGAAACAAGGAACAAATTCTGTATATAAACACTGGCAGCTTTCAGGCTTGCTTTTCATCCTGAACTGAACGGGCAAAGAGCATCCGTGCATTTGCAAGCTTTTCCAAGTGAGCCTAGAGGGGCCTGTTTACCAGAGATCGAATCTCTGGCAAACAGCTCGTTGCAGCTCTTCAAACAAGCTGAAATTATGACCTTATGTTATTGTTTCTCAACAACCCAAACCTTTGATGTAAACTAATGTTGACCTTTCCAGCATAAATTTGACATGAAGCCACTTTTGTTTCAAACGCCCTATGAAAATTCAGCTACAGCCTTATTGGATAAAGCCTTTTTATGAGATGATAAATAATAGATTATAAACAACTGGAGCCAATTTAGTCATTGAAGTATTTTTTTTCCTGACTATCATAATGGATCTCATCTACCTTGGCTTGCGTAGGGCTGTCTCACACCACACCATGGGCCATTCCAACCTAAGCCAAATCCTAGTGAAGTCAATGGAAAAACTTCTCAAGAATTTCAGGTCTTCAGTCTCTGGGTGAAACCTAGATCACACTAAATTAAACCGCATAATTCCCATAGACCTCTGTGGATTTTATGTATTAGGAGATATTCCCATTACTCACTTTAGCTTTAGGTGAGTGTCCAAGGTAAGTTGGTGTCTTCAGCAATGAGATCGTACTATCTGGGCTGTAAGGTTCCTAATTAAACCTCAGCAAGTGGCTACTTCTGTCAGTTACAGAAAGCACATAGAGCTGAGTTCCTAATATAAACACCTTTCCTCTATTGAACTCGTGACTCTTCACTCTTGTGCTACCATGCCCACCAGTGATGATCTGCACACCTTCCCACGCTGTCCAAGAGTCACTGTGTAGGTAATACTCTCTTCCAATAATGTATTTCATCTCTCATGACTAATCTCTGGCCCTTATTGTTTTGCCTATTAACTCTAGAAGTAGTAAAAGGGAATCAACAGACAAAAACAAAGATAATTTTGTTAATTTTTCAAAGTGCTGCTATTAATATTCAGTGCTCTCCACACCAGCTTAGGAGTTTTAAATACCAGAAATTTAGTTGGAGAATCCAGATAAAAAATGAGCAACCTTTATGTGGAGTCCATTAACTAATGCTAAATTAAAGTGGCATTGAAATGGAATTAGAGGGATGTGTATAAAAAAGAACACGTGATGAGCACATGGATACCACATGAATCCATTATGATAAGTAGTCTTCCAGTAAGAGCAAATGAATTCATTCTGACCACACACTTAAAATGAAGCCAAACCTGGTGTGTTTTTGTTGGGTTTTTTTTTAAAATAAATGTCAAAGTATCATCTCATTGTCAAACTAAGCTTACTAGCTTTTGCTGGGCCAGAAAAATCATAAAACAGTGCTTCAGTGTTAAAAAAATAATTCACTTCATATCAGTCTAACTCACTATACAATTACTATATATCAAATAGTAAGAACTTTGCTTTCTCCCACAGCTTTTTCACTCCAAATTGGGGATTCAACCCTTAGCCAAGCCTGTCACAGTAATGTGCTTTGCTGCATGACACACGCTTGAAGTGTCTGAATTCTATTCTGCAGAGAGCTTGTGTTGCTTCCCTCCATGCCTTACTGAGTAAATATGAGCAAAGTGCAAAACAAAGGTGATGAACACGAGCATTTCAGGTAAGTTCCACTGACAGCACCTCATTGCTTTACCCAATAACCGCTTTCAGAGATCTCTTGAAATAACTATTCCTTAATATTAGAAATATTAAGCCTTGTCTCTACAGGCTAGTTTGGGGGCCAGACTAAGAGGCCATGCACTTTTTGGAGAGCAGAGATCCATGTGAACATTGCTTGCTAATCATAAAGCAAGTCCCATGCAAATCACAGAAATAGCAATGACAAATTTAACGGGTTGGTCATGGCAAAAATAGCAGATTTCACAGCATGACACTGATTAAAAGACATGGACAGGAAAAACCACAAGACATTTAAACCTCCAAGAAAATGATGCTTTTAAGTACTGAATGCTTTCTTTATTAATACATTTGTCCTGGATGGATATTCTCCAAAGCAGCAAAACTGTCACTAAACAAATACGTAACCCAAAAATTCTCCCAATTTTAGGAACAGTTCAGTCTCCCTAATTCTTATTTTAGATACTGCTGAATAATGAAGCAGACAAGAATCCAGGATGACACAATGAACTTCACAGAAAGATATTTTCTGAACACAGGCTTCCCGGAATCGGCGGCTCCAATCTTTATGCCGACACTAGTATAAAGGGTGCATTACACCTTTCTGCACAAAAAGCCAACTCCAAGGGAAGCCTAGTGTCAGACAGTAAGTGTCAGACAAGGTCCCTGTTCTCCCTGATAGACTAAGACTTCGTGTTTATTTTAAGAGGCATTGACTAGTCAGTCATTGCATTGTAGGTCCATGTCCAACTGCTTGTCCAAAATTTATGAAAAACTCAAAGCCACATTTAATACAGCTACTTTAGAGCTAAGGCAAAGTAGCTCAAGTCAGTGCAAACCCACTCTGTTCTGGTGTAAGAATGGGGTTTTTATCTAACCTCAAAGCTGAAACCAGGAACAAACAATTAAAGTTCAAATCTGTTTTGCAGCCCAGAGACTCTTGTGGGAAGCCAGAATTTGCACAAAGCAAAGTGGTGGTCTCCTGCCCCATTTGAGTCCTTCTGCACCACCAACTCTTCCTGCTGTTCTCCATGCTCTGTGAAAGAGGCTGCAGAGGGAAATGATGATTCTGGAGAAGAAGAACCCAAACAACTTACTGTATCATTATCCTGCACTCTGACTTTTGCACTCAATGTAAAACTTCGGTTTTAAAAAGAAAAAAAATTGTCTATAAGTCGGAAAGGGAAAACAGCAAAGATCAAAATAAAAATTCTGAGGAAATCATAATATTTTCCATTAATTTTATAGATAAATTCTTAAATACTATGATATTATGAGAAAAATATAAGAACTTGAAATATGTCTGAGAATGATGTTTTATCTCAATCTAGAAAAACCCAATATATTCCATTTCACCAGTTTATTAAAACACATGTATTCCATTTCATTTATTTACTATATCAGTCATTAAGTTTTGTCCTTTCAGCCCGTCGAGCAGCTCTGTTTGACAACCAAAGGTGAACACAACAGCACAGTTCCTACAAGCACTCCACGTCCCAGCAGAGGAGGAGGGCAAATCTCTCCACAGTACAGTTCCAGGGTCCACCTGACCGTGGCTCTACACTGCAGGTTTCTTAGGACTGGAAAGGATGTGGTCTCCTCTGAGAGCTCAGCACTCCTCAGGACCATGAAGACAATTCAAAGAGAATTTTGTGAGGGAAGCCTCAGGGATCTTTTCATATCTATATGGATCCTTTCAAAACAAACCTCTTAGAGGGCACCTCAGTAACAAGGGGAACTAGATGTCCTCTCCCCCAAGGAATGTGGCATGATGCTCTCAGTCCAGGAATGTTAGTGCAGCATACATGGTAAAGCAGCCCTTGCTCAGAAAAGTACAGCACACAGTATGCTGGTTACTATTTTTTTCATACAATCTCTTTTTAATAAATAGTGGCACAAGCCAAAGAAAACGTCATGAAAATTAATGGTTCTAGCACTTGCTGAAGAAACGTAGACAATCCTTCACGCAGAAACAAAAAATGACCCCATCACTCATTTCTCAGAGGGAGGCAGCAATTTCACGGGTAGTAGCCACACAAGGGACAAAAACTAAGATCTTCCTCATTATTATCCAACTCCCAGTTCTGCTCATCTGTATCTGATCAGACAGAGAAGATGTTCAAATTTATTGTGAACTTTAAACCCCTGGTGAGGTTCAAGACATTAAGTCAACAGGCTGTTGACCAACAGTGGAAAGCTATACCTGAGCTGGTTTAAGGTCAGGGATGGAAAAAAAAAGCATACTCTTCTGGGACCTCATTTTTCTCTAGTTTTTTACATGAGAACAAAGATTAATTACTATCTATTTCAACACATTATTTCATCTGTCAGTCTAATGCTCTGACTTTCCTATATTGGACCCTGGCCTCTAGCAAGGTGAGTACAAAAATCTCTTCCAAATATCAGCAGTACACATATGGCATGATGGACATTTTTCAAAATCTACTGCACCCCTACATTTTTCTTGATTGCTCAACACATTGGTAGTCATTACTGTAGCAACTTATTTCAAGCCAAGAGATATAAATGCCTGTCTGTGCTGACTGGCAGGGTGCTGTAAAACAATGCTGCCAGCCAATCAAACACACGTACTCTCTCTTCCTCCTTGGGGAGACAGTATATATTTTCAGTGGTATAGCTGGGACTGATTGCCATCAATCAAGGCTTGGATTCCTAGTCCCTCTCCACAGCATATACATGCTGAGTGAAAGGTCAATCTAATTCAGTATCATTTGGTAAACTCCTGAAACTTTATTAGATTAACATTTTGGACAAAACAATAGAAATAATCAGTTCATCAATTCAGGAAAGAGCTCAAAAGTCTAAATGCTTCCAAAATTAGATCTTCTCCACTTTTAAAGGTAAGCAGATGGAAAACATTTGATTCTTATTTATTACCAGTTAAATTTATGTCCCTTATTTCACCATAAACTACAAGACTTCACAAAGTGTATCTTATTTCACTGATCTTTAATAACCTGAAAACCGGTAACAGAAACCTATAATGAAGCACCCCATATACTGTAAATTAAAAATAAATAAGAGACCTCAAAGAGGTTTTCTTCAAAAGCTGCTTCAGTTTAGTGTTTCATTTTATATATACACTAAGAGAGACATCTGTAAACATTTCTAAAGTATAATGCAAAGGAACTAGCTATGTTATTATCTATTCTAAGCACATGGTTCAACATTTGTTTATGCAAACCATATAATTGGAAACTCTGTCCATTTTCTGCTTGTGCTAAATATTGTGTGTATAAATACTTTTCATAGTAGATAAATAAGGTTTTTATTTAGGTCTTATCACCTTCATATTACATATTCATTGATTTCTAAACTGCCTTAAACAGCTCTGTAGATGTGAAACATTATGAATTCAGCTTTGGCACCTTGGTATTAAATTTGCATATCAGGTCACGCACCGCTTGACATACATGCAAAATTGCACTGCGGCTATTTTATTACAACCCACAAAAGATATTCAGAAACTGCATGCAGCATCAAAATAAATTAAAACGGATAAAAGACCCAATAGTGAGCCACATTTTTTTTATTGTTTAGTAGTGCCTAAAGCCATTTATGTGTTCTAGTCAATAAACAAAAGTTAGACTAAAACAATTTTTAGTCTTTCTGTTATTATATTTTAATTGCAGGGGTAAATATATTTCTTTGTCCCCTTACCAATTGTATCACACTTAAGGCTTGAATTCTTTTAAATTGTATGCTATAAAAAGCAATGTATATGGATCACTGGCAAGCCTTCATGTTTCTCTGCGTATGTCAGAACGTATATAGACACCGTGTATCAAGAGTCAGACATACAAAGCAATATATTTGTCTAGTTGATTTTGTAGTTGAAATGTTTTTGTAACTTACTGTGTATGCCAAGGCTGCATTTGCATGGAGACTGCATTTATGCAAAGTTAGAAGTGCATCAGTCAATGCTGTTCAGCCATTACAGTGCCCTCAACATATACCAACTACCTACCCTTGGTGCTTCGTCTGCAAATTGCCCTCTTTATATTCAGTAAGCTGCAGCAGAGACATTAGAAAATTAAAGAGTAGGGGACATATTTTCCAATTGCCCCTCACTAGGGCTCCTTTTCAACGTCTACAGCACTTCTGGATAAATAATTTGGCGCTTCTATTCACTTGGCTGCCCAGGCACCTCATCATGCCTGCAAATTGGGGGCTCAGGTGTCCCACAAACTGTCAGAGGGGCAGAAGGGTGCCCAGATGGCAGCTGTGCCAACCTGTGTGAATATGGCCGGCCTGGCCCCTCTCCTGGTTGCAGCCAAGTGATGGGCAGCATGAGGAGCTCTTGTGCAGCTGGAAGGAGCTCCTGAGGAGCCAGAGCTTGTTCTGGAAGCCTCTGCTGCCCAACACTGTGGCTGCTTTCATCACCCTTTGAAAAACCACAGTTCTCTTCCATGTAGAAGTAGGCAGTACAAGCCTCCTCTTACTCTGTTTTGGGTAACAAGCACCTGTGAGCACAGGAATGAGCCTGCCTTCCTCAAACAGCCCAGCCCTGGACCCTGAGCCAGAGCACTGGGACCTGCTGCATCCCTGCAGATGGGCAAGGGTTCAGGCAGAAACACCCTCCAAGACCAACAACTGAGCACACACCATCATATCCCATATCCCCCCACTCCTCCCTCACGTGCCAGAGCACACGGCAGAGGTGACTTTTCCTACATCAGTTGAATGCAACAACTGGTGACCCTAAACCTTGGGAGATCCATTAGAAAAAATGGCTGGGGGGCAGTTGTTTAAGAGATTCCCTAGCAAGGGAAATCCTGTAATTAACACAAAACAAATTTGAGAATGGATTTTCTGAGTCAGTCTAGCTCAAGCTAACATGGAATTTAGATGACAGAGTACCCATATTAAGTCAATGAACAACCTCTGGCCACACAATTGAAGCAGGTGATACTTGCACCACTATCTGCTGTTGGGCTCTCAATCAAAATTTTGGCTTCTAAGTTTTCTCTGTTTCTTCTCAAAACATCACAAAAGAAAGCTAAACATCTACGTTCCTCAAAGAAGACACTCACTGAACTCAGAGGAGAAGGATCACAGTATCATCTGTAGCAGCTGGCACAGGTAGACAGACCTCTTCAGAAATCTGCATTAGTTCAGTGAAAATCTAAGCTCATCAGGACTGCTATCTTTACAGCAGAAACCTTAAAAAATCGACATAATATAACAAATTAGTTCAAAGCACTGCTACAGACCACCGTGCTAAATTCCCACATCCTTAGCAGTTTGTAAAAATGTTTAATTTATGTTTATGTATTCTTATTCAAAATGTTAGTTAACAGCCTGTAGGGACCTGGTAATAGGATCCTTTTTTCTTTTTTATGTTTATTAGCTACATTAATGACTGTTTCTGCAATTCTGCTACAAAGACTTGCGTTAATGAACGCCAATTAATTCTGAAATGATTTTAAACAAAGGGTGATGAGAATAACCAATCAACCATGACAGTGTAAAGAGCAAGCAAGCTGCTGTGACCTAATTTTTCTGTGTTGATTCTTTGCTGCCAGAGTGCATTGTTATTCATCAAGAACACCTATAGATTTTGAGTATACATACTACAATATTAGAATTTTGGAAATGCTCTGTTCCTTTTCAACATGGAACATTACTTCATTTAAAAGTACAGGTTTCAATAATATTGACTCACAAACTGCAAATACCTTAGAGGTCAGGCAGATCTTCACCAGCATTAGAAGGACCCTACGAATTTCAGCTTCTTAAAATTTAAGATATGAATCTGGCTGGCTCAAACACCTGGAACATTCAGTCTTCCAGTCAGAAATATAAAAAAGGACCATCTCTCTGATTCACATTGTTTAATTAGAGGCATAATATCCATCAATCTATCTGTTTATTTTCCAGAATAAATTAATCTTTTACTCATTTAATGCAATGCACAGGGACCTGAGTACAAAAGAATTCCGTGAAACCAGCAACAAGTTGAGTGACTACACCCCTGAAATAACACATATATGTGCCATATCTGACCTAAAAAGTAAATAGACCATGCAGGCAGATATGACTTATATGCCTATTGCATTAAAAAACATTTAAAAAGCCATCCAACAATATCTAAATTAAAAAAAAAATGAACTGAAATTGAGAAATGTAATTGTCTTTTTCACCTTGTACCCACTTAGGGTATGTGCTTCAACTACAAGACGCTTTCTAATAACAAAAGCTAGATAAAGCTAAAATTTCTATAAATCACAGAGTGTACAAGAATCTGTCATTTCATTTTGTAACTGACATCAGGAGAGAATGGATCTTGCTTATTCATAGTTCACTCATAAGTGTCCTCTTTAGTCCAACATACTAAGTGACACGAAATTTATCACAAAGTAAAAGGTAATTTTTTTGTGTGGTTTTTTTTTTTCCTGAAGATAACACCATTGTCCAACAAGGATGCAGAAAATCATTAAGCTTACATATAGACAAGGCCTCTACTGAAGAAATTCTGTGCCCAGTGTTATAGGATTATACTACAGAACACAGAAGAATATGGCAGAGATTACTAAAGGCACTAATAAATGGCAAAGAAGCAAATAGAAAAACTTCAGCAGTAAAAACATGCTTTTTTGAGTTTACTAACTGGTGTCATAGACAGACTGCAAAACAGAATTAGTGGAGCAGCAGAAAGGGAGCCCCATATCCTAAGGACAACATAAACCATGCAATTACTGACAGGCATTTATCTGTGACACTACTTAACAGAGGCATCATTCGTACCAATGTCTACTGAGCTTTGTTACTCATGCCCTGTCATAGGAAGAATCCACAGCCACTCCCCTTCTACACTCCACCTGCACAGTTACACCTTTTGTGAGCTTGTCTTTCTACCTCCAGCCATGCTGGCAGCCCTTCTGAACCTGTAACACGTACTCCTCCAAAGATGGACTCTAAAATTTTAAATCCTGACAAAACCTAAGTCAGTGCAACAGTTTAAATTCCTTAAGTAAGGACTTCAAGCTTTGGTGCTTAAGCAGAGGCAGCTGCTCCATCCATCCCTTACCTCAGGGAGAAGAGGAGGGAAATGTACATGGGACTATACATGAGGTTCTGCTCTCAGAGAGCTACACCTGGAAGGATTCTTCAGGTGTCCACTAACCTACTTCAAATCCAAATCTGAGATCAGCATTTAGCCTCCTCTGTGCAATAGCAGATGCTCTCAGTTTCCCATGGGGATGCCTTTGATGCATTAGAGAAGCACAGCTGAAGTAACTTCCTTGAAGAAAAAGGGCAGGAAAAGAATGAGACAAGAAGCTCTGGCACACAAATCTTTTTGTTCAGTTCTCTATATGCAATCCAGAGACTGCTATTCTCAGCACAGTATGAAAAACTTTCTCCTGATAAGGAGCACAAAGGGCTGTATCAGTTTTATTGGGAGATGCTAATTTTTATTTCCCTAGGCTTCACTTTAGTGAAGACAGAGGGCTGGATCCTTGATGCCACAGAGGCACAAAGTGAGATGGGCTTTGGCACCTGTTTGAAATACAGGCACAGACTTGAGGCTGTGTGTAGAAGACAGCAATACATTCAGCTTCCTTCCCTCCAAACACAGTAGGTACCAGCCACTCCTGACCTGGCTGGCTCATCCGTGAGTAGCATTCCTTCCTCAAACAACAAACACACTACATTCTGCACTTTTATCACCCTGCCAAACATTTGGTGGCATGTCAGGGCTTTGAGAGCCACAGTATCATCATTCAGCAAATCAGGTTTTCCCACGTCCATTTATTGAAGTCACTCCATATTGTTGCTGACGGATTCATATTTATAATGATAGAAGTTTTGCATTAACATCTAGCCCTCTACAAAGGGTTTATTACTGAAATGCCAATTCAACCATAGCTGTAATGACCCTATTTTATAAGGCACACATTTCAGGCACTTTTGCAAATGGTTTAAAAAAATGGAGCAGTTAAATTATGCTGCTAACATAATATGAATGTGTCATCACACCCTATCAGGCAATTTCATATCAAACAACGATGTGATATGGAATTTTGCTGTTATGATGCAAAAGAAGGAACTGAGACAAAAAGTGCAGCATTAGAAAAATGATGCCCTTCACCACCTTACTACAGGTCGCTCAGTGTATCTTTCAGTTATGAGACAGTCTAGGACAGAAAAAAGATAAAGTTGGACTGACATCTTATTAGATTTTTGTTTGGTTTGTAAATATTAAATGGAGGGTCTCAAACCTACCATGTGATTTTAACCAGAAAAAACTGCTGTGTGAAACAACATATCTCAGTCCTAAGAAAGCTGTATTTTCAAACTCCAAGTCTTCAGGCCTTTCGTCATCATATTTCTGTATATATTATGCCACTAACAATGCAATAGACAAAGAGGACAAAATGTCAGCCCTCGATGGAAATGAACATACCACCCTTCAACATTCAACAATCAGACCTTGCTTAATTTAAATGCGTTAGATCATCAGTCTATTATTCCTCCAGCTTTTTATAATGATTTCTAACACTGCCCAGACATTGTACACCTGGCTGGAAAATGTTTCTTATTAAACAATGCAAGAACTAACCAATATGTAAACCCAATAATTAAATTACACTTAGCTGCTGGCCATTGTTATTCTGTACTACTTTCCCACTGAGGGAGCTACAGTGATCTGATTTAAACAGCAATCTAGCAGAACACTTTTCATTGCCCATGATTGTTGTGCAGAGTAAATTGGCTCACATCAGATTTGACTCTAATTTGAGTTTCAGAACAGTTAATTTGAACTTAAGCACCTATGGAAGGGCTGTTAACAAGAGGTGTCTGCACTGGAATTCTTCTCATAGCAGTGCTGTTGCAATCCAGCAACAAGAGCTCCTTATAGATTGTATATGCTTTCTGGCTCGTCACATGCAATGTTATGCACGGCAGAAAACCACTTATCAGACATTTAACAATGTCAAACGAAAATAACACGGATGCACACAATAGATTCTTTCCAAATGCATGCCAAGCAAAAGTAAATACATTTCTTTTCAAAGATGCAGCTACCTTGTGGCTTAATCATCCCAGCATTAAATGTACCTTTGTCCTTTATTTGGTGATTTAGCAAAGCATGTAGGGTCAAGTTCTGCTCATTCATAAGTTACCAAGAGAGCCATCAAAATCTCTAAAGGCTGAATTTCATCATCATTAGCTATTACATTAATAGCATTAATGTCTTAAATCTTAATATTCTGGCTCATTAGCTTAAGTAAAAGACTATTAGTATAAAAGGTGTATTTTAGCCATTAACAGAACTTGTAAAGGCTTTTGTTTTGTTTTATAACATTGTCTCTCTCGCAGTGTTAGTTGTTCATACGGGCGCTAAATCATAATAATTCTATAGCTAATAAAGAAAATATGATCTAATAATACAAGTTGTACTATTGCTTTGGTTCAGACAGAGTTAACTTAATTTTACTCTATCATAAATCAAGCCTGCTACCTCTGTCTATGGTTGATGAAATATTTTTTTCCCCAGCAAAAGTACAAAAAATTTAGAAGGGCCTGAAGGGAATCTCTATATTTGGTGATTTTGGATTTGCTTGTTTTCTAACATATATCAAGAAACAAGTTATTTTCAGATAGCCTCAGAAATTGGTCTTTTAAGTGATGATGCTGCCCATAGAAAACAAAATCAGAAGTGTACCACCAAGATACTTCAGTGGTCAAAGGCAGATTCCTGATATTTTGGCATCTCTTTAGATGTCTCCTACCATCTCTGGTGCCTAAATGCGATCCCAAACAAGCAGTACAGCACAAACTGCTAAGCAAAAATCATGCAAACAGACTTCCAGAAAAGACAGTCCATTGTGGCAATGTTAAAGAGATGTTTGGCTCATTGACATACAGTAAACCAGAGTCAGGACCTAAACCCAAATGTAAATTCTATATGGTTATACACAGGTAACACCACTGACCTGGATGGAATTGAGTCAAATCTGCAAACACCCTTTCAAGAAGATTCCAAATACAAAGTCAGGCATCATCAGAGCATCAGTTCCTGGCACTGCCATGGCTCCAAGTGCTGCTTGTGCAGTTTGGGATGGTGGCTCTGTTCTGTTCAGAACAGTCAGAATGTCTCAAGCCCAGAGTTATGGGCTAAACGAGTGGGTGTAGAAAAACCTTTAAGAAATGTATACTAGATACATTATTAACTCAGTTTTGTTTGAATACTTCTCTTTTGCATCTTGCATTGAATTATGAACTGTATTTTTAAGTACAGATGTACCTAAAACAATGTGGAATAGCAATACCAAATATATTATACAATTAAAATATGTTTCTCACTGCTCTTCATGTGTACTTGTTCATTTTGGCCCAGACATAAGTAATGTGTAGACAGATACATTGTTTATTTACGACCCCAGTGACAGTAAATGTGGCATATGTGCCTACAGTGTTTGACAGATAAAACGAGTTATTTACAGAAGCTGTGTTTATTATGTATGAATACTGAAGCAGCTATAGTATTTGGAAACTTCTCCATTTATTTTCCCAAGAGCTTGTTTCAGTGAAAGTTGTGTTTTGAAGTGCTACATAAGAGGAGAGCAGAAATAGTCCAGTCTGTAATGCAGTCATCATCAGTACATGCTAATTTCAGAGTGGTTCTTTCTGAATTTATTTTTATGGGTCTTGATCCAAAGTCTACTGAACTGAAGACTACTGAAGTCAATGACAAGTTTTCTATAAGCAACAGTGGGTTTGGAATTCAGGCCTTATAAATAAAACCTCTGCTGAATAGTAGGTTCATCTCTGGGTCTCACTGGCATATTATGGAGCAGGTATAGATGTACAGGGGGGCGGGGAACTAAGAACTTTCCATTTATTAACTTTATGTATGAAAGGGGGGGAAAATGCAGAATTCTTTTGATCTATTAACCTTAATTATAAAGGGTCAAAAGTTGTTTCCAAAAAATTGCTCCCATGAAGCCAAAAATAAAAATGACCCTGACTTCAGCAAGAGCACAAATAGCTCCTCCTGGAGAAAATGAATTGATTTCTCTTTTTTGGTAAATAAACTAAAAATCTTAGACACTAGATTTTGAAATAATTACTTGTATCTCTTTTACTTAAAGCCAAATGTCATCCACTGATGTGCAGGGATGAACTTCATCCTTTTTCTCCAACAGTCTCCTTTACTCCATCTTCTATCCTTAGTTTTGGAATGGCTCAGAGCATTCTCACCAAACACTGCAGTCAATGTCAATGGCAGCTCTCACTGCTCATTGCCCTGGATCTAAACCTGCTGCTCTGAAACGTGGTGCTTGTTGTGCAAGCGTGTTATGCAAGATGCTCCAACTCAGAGAGCCCAGTGTCAAAGGTAATCCCTACAGAGCCTTGCATAACAGCAAAATGACACTGTTGGCTTTTCATTGTTTCTGGATGTGGTGTGGGGCTTTTTTTGTTTTGGTTTTCTGTTTTGTTTGTTTTTTAAGGGTTTTTTTTTCTTTTCAAACAATGCTGTAATTTTCCTTTCCCCACCCCCCCAACACCAATCTCAATAGAGCTGTGTGCACATTTTGCTTACTTTTCAAGTGCCTTTATATACATCCTATATGGTACATATTTTTATACACACAAACTCTTGCTGCAGCTATCCAGGCCTCAAAATTTTTGGAACCCTTTCAAGGAATATTTGTGCTGTTTATTGTGGGCAGACCTGAGTTATCTCAGTCTGTGTTTCAGGCTGGAAAAACTAAAGTGTAAGCCTGAGCCGAGGCTCTCACCACAGTTTATTAGCTCAGACACAAAGCTGTGGTAAATGCAGTCCTGTGGCTTTTTTTTTCCTTCCTCAGAGCAGAGAGAAAGCAATCATTAATGAAGAAAAACACTTGTTACAAAATATCTGTTACGTTCTTTGCCCAATGTGACACGCAATCCAAGGTGAGATTTTGCTACAAGGATGTAGGATTACAATAATCCATATGCAAAATCCAGACATCACCACTGTAAAAATACATGAAAAATGGTGGGAGAACACATTTGAATACTTCTCTTACATACATAAATACAGAAGCTTTGGCTTTACACCTCATACACATGTACTATAATCACCTCAAGGTTTAAGAGCAATTTGTTCACTCAAAGCTTCCTAACAGAAGATATTGGATTGTTCCTCAGGTACCAAACACTCACTTAATGTTCAGGCTTTTCTATGACAACAGAGTACAGGTTGTGCTGCTTTCACAACACCAAAGCTATTTGCAACGTGGATCTGATAGTGTATATAAGAGGAAACTGAAGTTGGCACAGCTTACCTTTCCTTAGAGTAGTTGTATTAGTGATCTGATCTAAAAACCACATTATTATGGTCACTGCTACTCCCTGCAAACGGTGCAGGTAAGTCACAAGAAGAGACTGACAGCTGAGGAGTCAGCCAAGAGAAGAACCTCCTGCCTTTCCAGCTGTGTGGGTGGTCGCCCCTGCTGCTGCCCCTTCCCAACAGCCAGAGTCCAGCATCCCATGCCTGTGTGAATTCCTGGCGCCTTCTTCCCAGTCTTCTCCCCTTCTCAGGCCTTTATCTTTCCATCATGTCCACTACAACATGCACTGATGCACTCTTCTGCTCTTCTACACAGGGATTGCAGTGTGTTCCTCTCCCCCAGCTCCAGAGGCACACAGCCCTGCTCCCCATACCATGGGCAAGAAACCAAACATTTCCCCACCCTCTCCCACCACACAAACCTGCACTCTCCCCATGGCAGAAGAAACACTAAGTGCTGGGAGCCATGGGACACCAACACTGTGGGCAACTCAGATCTTGCTTCATTTGGGAAAGGACTAACTGGGAAGGTAGTTGTGGGAACAAAGAGCAATTTTAGAAGTAACTGATCCCAGACAGCAAGAGACAGACAAGCAATGCCAGTAAATTTAAGCATTAAATTTAGACCAGAAAATATTCAGCTGAAAACTGATTCCCTTGGGTCTCACATTTGGAGGGAGGACCAGAAATGACAATTGTTAGGGCCTGTCATATTAGTCTGTAAGCAGGGCCAAAATCAGAAACCAGACGCAGTGAAGATTTCCAGGTGGCTCTATGTCACTGGAGACAAGGCAACAAAATATGCAATTCCTTCCCACTTGCAGCATGTGTGATCTATCGTGAAACCACAGCACTGTGCCAGGCAAAGTCTTTTCAGCCTCTGTATTGGAAGTGTGGATGTAAATAAAAGTGATCAAATGACTATGTGCTGTTTATCTATAATTTTACATCTGGATTTATACATATGTACATACACAGAAGAAAAAAACCTGACGAAATCACTGCCAGAAAAAGCTCAAGTTCACACAGTTCAGAAGTCAACTTTACTTCCAGTGTGTTGAAGAAAAAGGTACCCACAGAAAGGGAAGTCAGATGAGATCTGTAAGAACTCCAGAAAGAAGAAACAGTCTGGTTCTGGAGAAGCCCAGAAGAAAGCAGTAGCAGTTGGGAATGTCAGGTAATGCACCCTCAGCACATTTCAGGTGTTGCCCCATGTTCTCTGGCACAGGCTCCTACTGGAGCTCATGTCTTCAGTTCTGATTGCTCTTGATTGAGTTTCTAGTTTTTCCCAACAAAAGATTTCACATTTTTAAGTGCAGAGCTGCCTTCAGCCTGGGTGAAAGCAAACTCATTTCTCTTCCTATGCCCAGCAGCTCCCCACACCACCTCTCTGTTTGGGACAGCCACAGAGTACCCTGCTACAACCCACTGCCACAGGCTTGGTCCCTCTCCCTTGCCTCTAGCCCCCATTACAACAAACTATCACAGGTAATCCTTGGAGAGTGCCAAGTAAATACTCTTGCCATTATACACAGGTTTGCTATCATAAAGAAGTTATGTTCAAGCAAACTTTTTATTAAGGGCATGCCACAGAGATAGCATCTCTTCTTTTTGCCTCTAGCTGTTGACTTTAAACCTGAAATCCCACTCAATAAGGATTTCTGACAGCACCAAAGTCCTAGGCAGCTTGCAGTAAAGCACTGTAATCTGTTGAAATAGCTTAAAACCCAGCTCACTGCAATCACATCTCATGCAGTGCCCCCTGTTAGCTATTAGGAAAAAGAATGAAATACAGGGCCTTTCCATAGTCAGGATCCCAAGTAAACTTGGCCTTACTAAAGGACAATCCTTACAATGGTTTATCTGTGAACAGTATTCCCTATGCATTTGACACAAATACCCTTTTCTTCAGTATCAGTGATGCTTGTTTTCTTATTTCAGCTATTTGTTCTTGAACAAACATATTTACTGTGGCTAATGAAAGGGGAAATCCCTCTCTCTGTTCATGCCTCTGTTCCCTTCTGTTCTTCAGTGACCTGACATGAGCCTCACCCTAGAAACTAAAATGACTAGAATAGTCAAGAAGATGGAGAATGATTTGAGCACCCACTTCTGAAACCACATCCAAGATTTGTTATGGAAAATCTCTCATGCTAGGCTGAAAAAATCAGTTACCTTTTAATGTGCTTAGTTATGGAAGTTGCCTGTAACACCCAGAGAAATTTTCCCTTCTCAAAGAACTAGAGAGTGCAGCCCACAGTGAGAAGGCAGAGTCTTCTCCACTCCTGTCACCTGCTCATACAGGTGCTTACAGTTCTTAAAGGCAAGCTGTAGAAGTCAGTCACCTGTTCTGTAATACTATGACAAGTCATTTAATCCCAGGTCACTCCCTACCTGTCCCAGTGCCAGAGGATAAAGCTGTTGCTACATTACTAAGAAGTGCAGCAGTGGTGAGAGGTGGTGCCAAGAAGTCAGAACACAGGGTGTGCATCTTGGGGGAAACGAGGAGAGAGAAGGGGCTGTGTGGCACTAGTGTGACTTCTCCTGAGCACCAGAGAGCATCTGGAGTCTGTTGTGGACATCCCTGCAGAGCTCGTTTTGCTTTAGTTCACATATCCTGAGACCACTCCTCAATAAACCAAAGAGCAGCAACTGGTGAAGATCAGACTCGTTTCCAAAGTGTGCTCCTTAGACAAACTAAAATGCTAACAGAAAAGCACTCTCTTTCTTTATAGCACCTGGCTCTTGCAACCAAGCAAAGTCAATAGTAATATGATATTCCTGATTTAGCTAAATCGTTTAGCATCTGAAATCTTGTTGCTTATCTGAGGTCTTCATTATAGCAAAAACACTGGCTCTGAAAAAGTGAGATGAAAATTATAAGTAAATGGGCCATCTCTCACAAAATCTGATATTTGGGACTAGGGATGCATAGAACATAGAATACTAATAAAAGAAAAACATTATTATCAAAATAAATCAAATATATTCAATATATCAAAGTATATTAAAAACTGTAGCAAACAATTTTCTTGATGAAATGCAGGTGCAGTTACATCTTAATAAAATGTGTTTACGAAAACAGCATTTGCACATCCTAATTTTTCTTCTCCTCTGAAGAGCAATAATTCTATATATCCCTGCTACATCCTATTCTTGCTTTCAGTCCTAAATAAGTCTTATTCAGATGGATCACTTATGGCCCAATTTTGCTTCTTCTAATCAAAATCAGAACGCCTTAGTCCTCACACGGAATTAGTGGGATTTCTCACAGCAATGGCATCACAAAAGAGTAAGACAGATCTAGCCTGGCTGTATTTTACCATAACCTCTACAGCCCTTGTAGAAGGATCTGCTTCTGAGTTTATCTTCAGTACAGAGAATTGGGCATTTTATGTTTCAAGGAACTGGCAAGAACCAGTTTATCACTACATAGGGGGAAAAAGTAATAGCACTTGTATGTAAAATTCAGTGGGATTTAAATGTACTACTTTGTATTCAAAATGCAGACACCCATCAAATGCAGTCCCGCCTCCATTCCTCTTTGCACAGTCATTTTCTATCTGATGGTGGGAGAAATAATTTATGACAATGAAAAAATATCAATCATTGGCATAGACAACGCATATCCCCTCACTGGCGTTTTGTGACTCCACAGATCTTAGGAAACTTTAATGGTCAAGTTCTGCTTTCAGAAACACTGGCAAAGCTCTAAATCCCTGATTTCCAAATCTGGATCTGCAAACCATTTGTGGTCCATGACACCACAGTGTATGGTCCTCACCATAAAACCATGTTAAATGGTGACCTTTGTGATCACAGGATTGTGGAGCAAATCATGTGGTTGCTAGGATAATTGTTTTGAATAAAAAGTACTCTCTTTAGTATTTCCCTAGCTAAATTTGTGCCATATTTCATGTCAATGTGTAACTGCATGTGTTGGCAGAAAGGGAAGATGTTACAATCTCTTTTTATTCCAATGCAAAATAAACTGTGAAGTTTTACTTCACGAGGAAGGCTTTTAAAAAAGCTACTCCTAGACGTAAAGAGAGGTTCAAAATTAACCATATTCAAGTTTAAGAGTAGCTTGTATAAATTATATATTTTTGAGATGTTTTTCATTTCTGATGACATGAAAGTAAGGGTTTCTTGGCATCAAAAAGGATTAAACTGAGTTAAAGTTACTGATCAAGATGTGAAGCCTTCATTCAGAGTGAACTCTAAGTAATAAAATCCAAATCCTGACTCCCCCAAGTGACCTGAGGATCTTTATATTTTCTAAGTTTACAAAGTATATTTTAATGTTTTAATGTATTCAAGAAAGAATTACCTCAATGTTTATGTTTAAAATACTGGCAAGTGTAAATGGATGCCTGGGTATTTACAAACAGCAGAAGTAATTGCCAGCTTGTCTTGTGGATTTAAGTGTCACAGTTTGCAGTTCAGTGAAACCCAAGTTTACACATCTGGGGATATAACAATGGGAAATTATTCTGAGGAAGTGTGCAAAGGAGAGCAGCATCTATCAACTGAAATATGTTTCGACTGGCAGTATTAATTAGCACTATTAATGGGGATTGAAGTTTAGACTATGATCACTGACTCCTCTCAGAGATCTTTGCAAATCCAAGCAAAGATAGGCTCATCAGCCTGGAAAGTGACTGAACCTGTACTTATCTTGCCTCTTCCTCTGCTCCCCAAAACTTTTCTTTACACTCAATGTTATTTTAGAAACAGCTCCTTGAACAGCACCTATAGAAAAAATTAAAATCAACACCTACCTTGTTTTAAATTTCCTCACACTGGATGTACTCAAAATCATCCCCACCAATGTGATCGTGTGAGATCAAACCTGAAATGTGACTCCAACAAACCTCTTGGAGGTGGTTTCTATATATTGTTTTGTCATGAAAAAGAACAGTCCCTCCCTAGGAAGAGAACTGGGTACTCTGTGGGGCACCCATGGCCTCTCTCCTCAGTTAGGAGCTTAGTATCTATAATGCTACCATAGATATCTCTACCCACCTCGTGTGTATTAATGTAACAGTATGAACACTATTTGTTCCATTTACATACTTAACTAAATTTATGCAATTCTGTTGCTCTTAAGACTCAGCACGACAGAATGGAAAACAAACTTTGCAATGACCCAGCAGGAACAGAGAGGCAAAAGTGAATTCTTCCACTCACAGCAGGAGACCTGGTGTTGCTAGTTGCTACATCATCCTGATTTTCAAAGGAGAAATTTTAAAACTTCCTTTGGCCCGAGATGAAACTCTCAGAATTTTTAAACTGTTTTTCTCCTATTTTATTATATGAAGGAACAATTCAATGTTTCTTTTAAAATGGTAAATGGTATCACTCTCTTTGCCATAATAAAAGCCTGTTTTAGATTGGTTTATTGCCCGATTTTTAAACGCACATTGCCACAGCATTTCAGAGGAGTGTATTTACATGTACCTTTCTAACAGCATTTCAGAGGAGTATATTTACATTTACCTCTCTAAAACACACACGATATTATGTTGCAATTAAAAGCCCACAAACTCAATCTGATGTTTCTTCACTAATTTATTCCCAAGCCAATATGTATTTTAATGTTCCAAACTGTTGCTAATTAACACATGGAAATATTTTAACATGGATTTTGATTAATTCCATTTAACAGTCTAACCAGTGCTAAAGCATATGTGGTATGTCATTTCTTTCTTTTGAGGAAGGCACTGGCATTAAATCTTTCAATCTTCCTGAGCACCAAATGCTAATTTCAGGAAGATTAAATAACAGACTGCAGCTACAGTTTCCTTTCTTTACTTCCCAGAAGGTGAAATGAACATATTTATGTGGGAGGAATTTCTTTACTGCACAAGCCAAAATACAGAAATTAGATTTTTTTCCCAACACTGCTAATACACCAGCAATCGCCTGCCAACTAAATAACTTTAACCTATATCTGCAGTTCATGGAGCATTGCCAATTTATGTGTTCAACTTTCTTTCACTCTGGGTTTTTTTATTAAAGTATTCCCATATGATGTTTTCACTTGCAGCTCTTAAATGCTTTTCCATACTTGAATCAGAGAACACCAGCTTATAGTGGGGTGGCTCTGGACATAACACCAGAAATGCTCATATAAGACCCTCCTCTGATTTTCACACTTTGAAGGTATGCTGTGATTCATATTGTGTTACTGTAATGGTTTAAAATCTGAGTGTAATTCTGCATGTCACTAAACTAAAGCATACAAAGCACCCGGAGGGGTGTGTGTGAGCAAGCACCTCACGTGTGTAAGAATGCAGGAAGACACAGCAGGAGGAGGCTCCCTGCTGGACCACGGGTTCATCACTTGCATATCACATACAGCTTTTCACAAGATGGGAGTAGTTTGATCAGCTGAAGAGCAGTTAAACACTTCTGCTCTTGCCATCTCCACCAGAAAGGTGACCACTCCCAGGTCCTATAGTTGCTCTTTCCCATATGGTGAGACTAGTTTCCCTGTGCTTACCTCCTCTGTCCATCCTCTGCTCTATGATCATCATGTTCCTACTGAAAGCCAAAGCAGAGGTCCATTGTATGTTCCCATCACACCTACGTCTCCTTCATGTCCTCCACACCTCTGTTGGACAAATAACCTTTTCTTCCGATTATTTCCCATGGTCTTATTTCACTTGTTGCAATATTCTCTGTAAATCTTCATTCAGCTTGTGAATGAAGATTATGGTGCTGTCCCTCCGCCTTTACCTTTTCCTAGCTATATTTGTCTGAACATCTAATGTAACATCTCAACAGTGTTTTCTGTCTGATTTCCTACCACCTCTACAATACCTAATCACACTCTGCACCACTCAGCTGCCCAGATTCCTGGCATTTGCAAGAGAGCATTCCAGTCGTTCCTTATTGATCTATGCCTAACAGATGTAGCAAAGTCCAATTTTCTACTTGACTACCATGTTCATCAGGATTAGAACTTTCTTCTCTGTGTCTACATTTACAACCACCGATTTTCTTTATGCCTGTTTTTACACATTTAACAGGTGTGTATTTGATGCAGTGTTTTCATCATATTCACTAAATGAGCGGCACTGGGAGAAAGTCAATTATAGCTACTAGAGAGAGTCCCTGCTCTTCTTCAAGAAGCAGAGCCTGTCCTGAGAAGCCCCAGGTTCAGTCCCAGTGATTACTTACAACAGCTGGTTGCTGCCTATGCAAATACATGTGCACACTTTTTTGTCTGCACTTGAAAAAACATGTGACTTCTGTGTTCTCAGACTATTTGAAANTTATATATAAAAATATATTAAAGTAAACCTACTTTAATAGTTCCAGAAAAGTATTAACAAGTAGTGCAAAGGCTTCAAGTTGATGACACCTGCTAGGCTGGTCCTAGAAGAATACTCTTGTTAGCTGACAACTAAGCAGACTATCAACATCCAAGAACACCCTTCCTTATGCATTTGCATGCCAGATAGATGGACACAAATACACTTAACAATAGTTTTATATGGCTTGTGATATTTTCCCTAAATTAAAGTGAGGA
>WEIV01028635.1:138531-235345 GCA_013390005.1 Calyptomena viridis | reverse complement strand
TAGCTTTGTACTTTTGGAAAACTTGGTACATGAGCATTTTGCTACTTTGAAGAAACATGAAGCCAATTCTGTAGTGAGATTAAAAACTCTGCCTTGAGAATCAAATCTTATCTCCATTGCCCTTGATTCCCGGCCCCATAACATTTATTGGAAATCCACGCATTGTTCTGGGGAACTGTGCATAAGGTTTTCCAGGAATGCAGCTTCTGATGTTCCCACAGACCTTAAAATCCTTTGCTTTACTCAGTACTCTCAGTAATTTGTGTTCAAGCCCAATCTGAAAAGTACAGGCTTTCTTTCAGCCATCACCTGCTGCGTTAGTAGATTTGAAATAATTTGTAAGCATCTGATTCCTGAGGATTAAATACATACACGTGTATCAAGATGCTGGATTTTAAAGCAGCAGAGAGACGATCAGCTGTTATTGTGGTCTCTAACCTCTACTTTTTTTAAGAAATGCACAGGATTTAACTACACAGTTCTCTTCAAGTGGCAAGTAACAATCATCTGCCATCATACAATTTAAGTAGGTGGAATTCTACATAATACAAAAGTTCTTTGTAATGCGCCAGGCACACCACAATTTACCAAAGGTTAAATGCAAGCTGAAAATTAATATATGCATGTATGTAAGCATGCATGTAAATACAGACTAAAGAGATGAGAAGTAATTAGAAAGAAACAGGAAAAAGTGTTTGGATCACAGTATTTTCTATCATTTTTTCTATCAGTTTTAGCTTCAGAGCTATTGTTATCACCTCTATGTCATGAGATGCGATGCATTTCTGCATGTTCCCCTGAATTCACATGATGGCCCTGTGGCTTCCCAGCTTTTGAACTTCAGAGGCTGCCAGGCCTGGGCACTAGTGGTTAGACTGGGTTTTGCTCAAGGCATCATACCATAAAACATTTTATCTTCGCCCTTAAAAAACAATACTGATATGAAAACCAAAAAGGTCAAAGAATTCAAAAGGATCACAAAATCACAATGAAATCCTTTAGGGAAATAACTGAAAGTCTACAGAGGCTCTCCTATTCCTTTTTCTCTACCATAAATGGCCAGGCATGGTACATTCAGATCTGAACTAGCTCTGTGTGGGTGAGTCAGGGTCTGGAAATCACACAACAGCATCCACTCACAGGCAAGGATTAGTCCACAGGTGTGTAAGAGCTGCTAACTCTACATCCTGACCCAATCTTGTGAGTCTGTGTGAACTTACTTTGAATCTCTAGAAACTGAGAAAGCACTAAACCACAATCCATCGCAGAGCGGAGACACGCCAGCAGCGAGGCATTAACAATGTTGTCTGCTCTAGAGGAGCTGAAAGATGGATGGGCATCTCTGAGGGCAGAATTGGGCCCAGCAAATGAGCAAAATTCTTAGAGCAACACCTCAAGTGACACAAATTATGTTATAAAATTGATCACTTCCTTACACATGGCAGAATGCTTCCAGGGCACTCAACATCCTATTCCATTAAGCCATGATAAATGAGACCATATTTCCACAGTCCACTTATTTTAAACCTACTTGTTCAAATATTTGCTTACTTATTCCCCTCCCCCTCCTAAAGATAGTGAGAACTGCCTTTTCCAAGTTTGCATGTCCTAACGGGTGCCATTATTGCAGGACCATCACAGGAATCTTATTTCTTTGCAGAATTCCTAATCTAAAGAGCAAGTAAAACTTTGAGAGAAATCACTGAAAAACACTTGGTGTGCAATCTCCATGATTATACCCAGCAATTTGAAAAACTGGACTTAGAGTCACAGTATAAATTATGAAGAAATGCCAAAAAAAAGGAACTCTCCTACAGCTAGCTTCAAGATGATCACCACCACCACCACCTGGAACACTGTTAAGATGGAAATCTGTGGAGCAAGAGCAAAATTGTTTCAAGCAGATCACTATGGCTCAAGGTGGCTAGGGAAGGTTCATAAATTGATAAGCACCACCAAAGGATCATAAGCCTCCACATCAATTGTATAAAGATTACAACAGAGCCACTCGCTGCAGTCATTCTGAAAAGGTTATGGGTTTCACAGGTGTGCACTGTCAGTTCTGATTAAGCTTAAACTAAACCAGTTATCTATAATGTTGGATTGGAAGGAGTTTTATTGCTGAACGCAAGGTAAATCAAATTCAGGATACACATCTGTGGAAAAACACAGAGGGCCAAAGTTCACAGTCCTGACACAAGTGAAAAAAAATCCAATCCTCCAAACTCAGGAGGAGATTTGCCTGAAAAAGATCCATCATTCTGGCTATTGTCCTATGTTCTGCCTCAGAAAGGAAAGTTATTTTGTCAGAGCTTTGAGTTTTCTTTCCCTCTTCAAATTACTCTTTGCTCTCACAATGCAAACTGCTTTAAGATTATTATCTACACTCATTTCTAAAGTGCCTAGAGTTTACCATTTATCTGAACATAAATGAAATTAATTATACACCTATACTTTTCACTGCACAGGATATAAACTAAAGTAGCAACAAATTCGTAATGTAATTTTTCATCTGTGTGAAAAGGAATTTTTCCAAAAATAACAGTTCACATCAGAGGTTCTTAAAGCTGTGCAAAAAGACAGTGGGTGAAATCCTGTGCCCAAAAAACATTGCTAACAACGCAGTTGATTTCCTAGTGCCAGGATTTCACTCTGAAATTAAAGAAATTAAAAATGCATTCTTAATAGTTGACACATATTGCAAAAGGTACATTTTATTTCCAAAAATACTTCGTATTAATGCTGCACTTTGAAGTGCCTCTATTGACTCATACTGTTAATAGATGGCAAGAATGAAAAAAGTATTTGTTTTTGCAACATCATTATTTCCTTTGCATGCAATTATTTACTTGCCAAACAATGGCAGCGACAAATCGCAAAAGGCTGACTCTGAAGCCATCTACACCAGCAGATTTTTAACCCAAGGTAAAAATAAACAGAAACATCTGTAAAGTAATCTTGCAGAAAGCTACGTTTATTAACAAATACATTTTCTAATAAAACACCATCTGCAAGCAACCCTCAGCTTCCACTTGATATAAATAGACCTTTTACTGTTTTCAGATGCAGTTCCCAGAAAATTATTCCAAGCTCTACTGCAAAACACATCAGTCTTTGTTGCTGCCTGGAATGTTAATAAATAACATCAAGTTTTTAAATAGTCAAACAAATTATTGGCTTGAAACAATTATTCCAATAGAAAAAGCTGACCTTTTGCAATAAAGTGGTTTAAGAATGCAACTCTCCTCATTCCTAGTATAAAAATATTACCAAGCAGGGAAATATTTTTGGGAAAACAGAAGGCTATGAAAAACCCATCTTGCAATTCTGCTCATATGCACACTGTACACCTACCTTGCAAAGGTTATGGCTTTAGAGAAACTCAGAATAAGAGAAAAAGTATACAGAGTATAAATAGCTCAATTCATATCCTTATTGTACATCTTTGTTAGGAAAGGACACAAACATGAACCAACTAAAATGTTCCTCACAGGACTACTGTACTGACCAGCAATACAAAATTCAACAGATTAAACTGTTGGTTGTAGGGATTGGGACTGAATCCCAGTATTAAGAGCTCTTCGAAATGCATAAAAGCTTCAGTGGGACACATTATCATAAGCATTATTCAGAACTTAAGTCACATTAATTCCATTAAAAGCAATAGGAATTTAGCAAGCTCTGCAAATATACTCCTTACTGGTAGGACCGTTTAGCACCAATGAAATTTGAACACTGCCATTTTTCCTTAGAGTTTGAAACAGCAATCTGTCTGTCAAACTACCTCCTCACTGAGAATGCAAGAGTGAAAATTGCAGATCAACTGAGATATTAAAGTTCCCTGTCTAGAACTGGTATAGCTGGTAAACATATATTACACCCAACAGAGATGTAGCCTTTTAATATTAATCATAAACAAGCGATGTTAGTATTCCAAACTGTGCTTTAAAAACTACATTAAATATTGCTACTGGGGCTATCACAACAAACTGTCGAAAGAAGCCATGCACATTCTAGAAGAAGGAATGTTTTACACTGCAATTCCAGGAAATGCAACTGCATACTTCCAGAGGAAAATATTTGGTGAATGAAATACTCAAGCAGTACTAGAGGGAAGATATTTGAAACCACTTACTTCACTAACAGGAGGAATGTTGAGCTTTGGTACTTTGTTCTTCGAACTAGGTGTGTTCACTTTTCCTTCCAGCAGTGTTCCAAAGGACTGATTTCCATATCCACTCTCAATTTCTATTGGGGGTTTCAGTTCAGGTGAGTCATTGGGTACCTGGTCCTGACCATCCATAGGCCTGACATATGCTGTAGGCTTTTGCTGGACCATGCTGTTTTTACAGTGAAGTCCTGGTGGGAAATTCTGAGTCGAAAGACCATTGTTTGCAGTTAACAAAGAAGTGGAAGGAAGGGGAGACCCAGGACCATGGCCTACAAACTCTAGCTCTGTGGGTGACTTTGAATGACTGTTTTCTTTGTAAGTGTGTTCTCCAGGTGCTGACTTTGCATGAGCATGCCTCCTCGAATGTGAAGATGCTGCCATAGAATTTGCTTCCTCAGTTCCTCCACTTTTATGCTGCTCACTCTGACAATTATAGAGGTCTTCATACCTGCCCTGTGACTGGTCATGAGAAGAGCTATGCTTTGTCCTACTCTGTTGACTACTGGATTGGCTTGGCTGGGTCCCACTGGAGTTGTGACCACCACGTGACCAGTCTGTCCTCGACTTCCTGCTGCTCTGGTGGCTGTGTAGCAAAGTAGAATTAGATGACAATGAAGAAGGCGGAGGCATTGATGTCGATGAGTTCCCGCTGATCTGATGAGACGGGATCATCCTGTTTCTTGGTTCTGGGAAAAAATTCTGTTCATTTTTGTCAATGGGTGTCTGTGGGACAGAATTCTTTGGGATTCCTACAAGGTGGCTCTGGTTGGAGTGGTTGGTTAACAGATCCTTCATCTCATCATAATTTCCCAATGTGTTCTGGACACGGTTTGCGAGGGCGTCACCTTTATTTGTCTAAAATATAAAAAAAAAAAACAGACAAGAAAAGCATGAGTAAATTCCTGACTTACAAGTTACTGCTCAGAATAGTTATCTTAGAACATGGCAAATGTTAGCTGTTTAATGGTGTCATGCTGACATTTAATTAAATTTCAATTACATCTTGCATATGTTATGTAAGAAAAACCTATCAATAACTGTGTTCAAAGAATCTCTTGAAACAGGACTGCATCAGTAACACTTGTGTGCTGCTTCCCATTTTCTTAAATATGCTCTCAGAGAAGTGTTTAAATTGCATCAGTTATGGATGTTAGGTGCAAAATAAGCCAGGTTTATGTGAGAGATGTTGGGCTTGCACATCTCATATCGTGCAAAACACGAACGTGCAATTACTGGCTACTGAGCATTTGAATTGCAATCACACAGTTTATTTAAGTATGTTATTGCTCTATCAGACCCTTGACCCACAGTCCTGCCATAAATAGAAGCTGGGTAGTCTGTAATAGTGCCAAACTCTTCACTCCAGTTTAACTCCAATTACTTTTCTATAGAGGGTTCAGTTTGACCTGAAGTATCTACCATCTGAATGCAGAAAAAAAAGCTTCTACCCACTCAAATGCTTTGGTAGCTTCAAATTAAAGATAATTCAAAAATATTTTCTCACAGAACATAAATAGACATGATTGTCACATTCTTTAGCATTGGGATTCTTCCGCTGTCTGCAGTCTGGTTGTCTTTTTTAATCCAGCTTTTCTTTGATTTCCGGTAATTATTAAATAAATACTGACTCATCTGTGTTACACTGCTATTATACTTTTTGGTTTGAAGCATGAAGTTTCTTTTTCCTTTCCCCTTTTGTTTGTAAAAAGCTGGATGCCATAATTAATACACAGCTAACTTCCTCTTGCTTTCTGTTCTAACCCACCCCTCAGAGACCCCAAGTACCAGCATGCTTACTGACCTTTCTGTTCCACTGAAATGACCAGCAGAGAACTAAAACACCTTATTCTCCATGCTTATTACTTTACAAGACTCAAAGGATAAAAACAAAGCAAAACTAAAGTTCCTGCTCAAGTACACCACCAGGCCATAACGATGGAGAAGCCAGCACTATGAGCTTGTGCTTGGTTAGAGGTCACAGTTCTCGACAAGGGATCCCTACCATGCCCCTGATCCCGTTTTCCTCAAGTATTAAGCAGAAGTTTGAGTGATGAAAAAAAAAATCATGCATGGATTTCTCCTGAAATATCTGCTTAGCCACTGCTGAACTAGTCAGAAGACAAGAAGAATACTGCAGAAAGGTATGTTTTTCCTTAGTGCCACACATGCCATAAAGTGTTGAAAAAGAAGATAATAAATGCAAATTTGCTTTTCCTCATTCTAAGATACTTTAACATATATTACCACTGCACCGAGGCAGTGATTTAAAAACTAACTGTTCAACGTTGTTCTTGTCAATATACCTTTTTCCAGTGCTCCTAACTGACACAGCTAATAATCCCAGTTGCGGAGAACAGCGAATCACTTTTATTCACTAACTAAGTCCCTAGGTTGGTCATTTTAGTGGCAAAAATTATATTCGAGCTAAGCCAAGAATAAGGTCTTTGTATATGAGCAGTCTCCTTCAACTGAGTTGCACAATGAGTTGTTTGGGCAGCAGCCAAAACCAGGCTCTCTCTGTTCAACCCCCAAATTTAAAACAAGGAGATTCCATTGTGCTTAAGGGCCCAGCAGGAATTATGATTCGAAGTCTAAACACTTACATACTTGTTCTGTTTCCTCCTTCCCCAAACACTTTAACTCCTTATGGGACAACACATGGAAAGTAATAGTATGAAAAAAAGCCTGACCACCAGTCTTCTCCTCTGTGGTTCAGCTACAGGGCGTATTTAGCTTATTTTCCAGAAAGTACAAGCTTAAAAAAAAAAGTACTGACAGCTTATCATCACTGAAACACTTCAACATCACAGCACATTAAATGGCTCTTGTCTAGACCCTCACAGAGGGAATCAATATTTTAATTTGAATGTAGATCTCTTCAATCATTTTGTGTTGCAGGTATCTGATTCTCTCAACTTATTTACTTTTACATGTCACAATGATAAATACAATTTTGCTTGATATTAACTCTATTATATGCATAATGTTCACATCCTGGGGATAAAAGACACTGTAGAAATGTTAGGTATTAGTACTATTTGTAGTCATTTACAGTGAACATTAATAAAAAAGATATACTGAAAGCCACGGAGATTCAATTATTTTAAACATCCTTAGCATATTTTAAGTGCACTACAGCTCATATCCAACAGTTACTTGAAGTCAATGGAAGGATAATTACTCTCTTCAGTGGCCTTTGGACCAGACTGCAAAGCAAAAAATACATTATGAAGGTGAGTGGTAATTTGGCTTATACCTAAATAAAACTAGAACACATACAACTAAAATCAGATTTGTGCATCACAATCTGAACGAGCTCAGGCATGTAGTGCACTGCACCATCTGCATCTAAGATATAAGGCATAGCATTAATGTTTTTACTTAATTTCCACAACAAATTCAGGGCTCTCACAAGAAGCACACTATTACTGACAAGCTTGGATAGCAGCAAGAGAAACACAAAATTCAGTCATAATTTCTGGTTTCTCTTTGTTACTTCCAGACTGGGGACAACTTCTACCTTCATATTCCGGATAATCGGCTGATTTCTTAAAGGAAACCTCTGTACATCTTGTTTTCTGAACAGCATATTGAATCACAATTTTGTTGCTATCAAGGAAATGCAGCATTTTGAATATTCCAAGGCATAAATTATATGCCTAGTTTATGACTCATGGTTAGTAGCCTTCCCCCTCATTCTCTGCTCCTGTTAATTTAGGAAATGTACATCTTCCTGCATTTGCTTCTATTTCTTTCAAAAACTATCTGTAATAGAAACCTACTGGAAGACTAATTTGCTAGCTAGCTATTCCATTATAGTTTTACAAAGGAAAAAAACTAATGCACTCAAACTTACAGGGCCAATTTACAAGGGTTTTGTGAAAATTTGTATGAAACTTGAGGTTTCATAATTCATTCACTTTCTTATGCCTCATAGTTAAACTAACCTCTATGGATTAGAAGCTGAGATCTTTTTTATGCTAAGCTTGAAAAGCATGGAGGGGCTTTACCTGCAAAAGATAAATGATTTAACATTCACCAAAGGCTCCACAATGGAAATGCTGCCCATTGGGTTCTCTTTCTCAAGTTGAACTCTTCTGAGGCAATTCCTTTGAAAAGTAACAAAAATGCTCCTACTGTTTTCTTTTAAAATACTCATCTCTGAAACTCTTTACTAATTCAAAACATTAAAAGAGATCAACAATTCAGCAGTAAAATTACAGCTTCTCTCAGGAAAGCTCCGACATTGCTTTTTCAAATGTCTGTTGCCATAACACTGCAGGTCCTTCTCTGATCCCTTCTGCAAAATCAAGCACGAGCAGGTTGCACCAGAGTTTGGAGGCAGGACCTGCAACCCACTTGCATTAAAGAGCAACACAGCCCTTGCTGCCTGACCTTCCCAAAATAATGCTGGATGTCATCACATTGTCAAAGGGTGTTGTTTCCCCACATGAGACAGTGGAGCTTTGAAAGGAGACGTTTATCTTTTAACAAGCATGTACAAGTGTATTTTATACACCCACAGAAGTAAATATCTCTTTTCATCTAAGTGCACACATACATAAGCTACAAAGAAGCAACACAGAAACACACACTTGTCCAAAACTATAATGAACACCTACGTTTTGTTTGACAGAGGGAAAGAAAGATGCTGTAACAGCTAGAGCAGAGAGATGATAGATGCAGGCAGATAATCCACACTTATTGTGATGCACAATGGGTTTCTTTGAGCAACTTTTAATATCTACAATCTTAGTGCGATCTTAAAACAGCTGCCAGTTGTTCAGTCTTTAAAACATCAAAAGCAGCAGTGGTGGTATTCCCTAACCCAACAGTCCCTTCTCTAGATACTGTCAAAGCAAACGAGGAAGGCATGATAAACAAGTAAGGACACCAGCTCTGGGAATAAAAGAGACATTTTCTATTTCCTGAGACCTGATATTCCCTCCCAGCCTTGTATCACTGTAGTCTCCACCTTACCTCACACCCCCAGATCTTTCAGAAATGTACCAGNNNTCCCAGCCATACCATGAGCTGGTGCTCAGTAGCAGAGCTCCATCCAGCTGAGGATGTGGACCTTGTGCCCATTACAGATTTTGCTGGGCAGTGTTTCATCCCATTCTACTCCCCCTGAGCACAACCAGAAGAGATGAGTGCAGCTTGTTGTGTGTGCAAGGCCTTGAGTCTCAAGCACAGAAACATCTGTTCATCTCAAAATAGAGAAGAAATTAAAGCTGAAAGTGCAAGACATTTGTTCTCACGACACAGCCTCTTCATTTTGTTTTAGAATAAATGTGAACAAGACACTGAATATAGTTTTGCACTTACTTAAGAATACAAGTCACTACATACTCACTAAGAGGTAGATTCCGCTTTCATTAATTCCTTTTTTATCTCTCACAATTTATAATTATAATGTTTTTTGAGGGTGTTAACATGTTTTCCTCAATCCCACAAATGACAAACTGCCAAGTAGGTGAAAAGCAATTAAAAAAACTTTGCTCAGAAGGATCACAAGGATAATTTTCCCTTTTTAGTTATTCAATTTTTGAAAAAATATATGCTCTGTGTATACTTGGTTCAAATATATCCACACTAAACATATCTAAAATCAGATATTGTCATTCTTATGATACAAAAGATATTGGTTGTGCATGTTTTTAGTTGTTGACAAAATTTTGCAGTGTTTTGCATACTACTCTACCTACTGAAATCCAAATGACCATTTGCACAAACAAAAACATGTGCCTGACATGCAGGCAGTCTCAACAAAATCAGTTCTTTGTAAGTTATTATTCGTATGAATAAAGGTGATAAAAAGTGGTCCAAAGCAAGAATAATCCATTTAACAAACTTTTATAAATACAAAACCAAAAAGACCCCACAAACAAACTGTCATATTACCTAGTCCTTAAACGGGTGAATAAATCTCATGAATGAGTGGAATGCACCTCATCCAAAGGAGAGAAGCAGCGATATGTTTTATTGACATAAAATAATTTTATAAACATTGATAAACTTGATGGAATTCCACAAAGTTTAACAGTGTTTTGACAATAAAACATTGCCATCAATAATTTTTATGGCAAGGTTCACCTTATTAACTACTACATGGAAGAAACATACAAAGGAAAACTAGTGGTTAGAATGGTTCAGAGAGACCAGAGATGCAAACAGTAAGAAGGACACTTCCATCAGTCACAAACTTCAGAATGGATCCCCTCGCTTTCTAAACTCCTCATGGAGCCTGAGTGTGGCTGGATCCAATCTTAGACTTGGTCAATGGTTTAAGTCTAATGGAATTATCTATATATTTACAAAAATATTAAATAGCTACATGGATCAGTCATGTTTCATAGGATTAATTCAGCATGGTATCAGTCACTTACCAAGGGTCTGTCATGGGTAAGGGATCCCCCTGCCTCGGGTGAGGAAGGAATCTCTAACCGTGAGAGGCACCCCTGCTCAAGTAGAGGATGCTGGTCCCTGGTGTGCAGTCCAGCTGCACTTCAGGAAGAGATCAAATTAGGCCCACCATGATGGCAGTATTTATAGAGTGAAGTAGTTGGCTACTAATCCATAGAACCACATAGAACACAGGAAAGACATTTTCATTTTAGCTCCAGTATCTTGTTATGTACTTTGATTGTCTTGCACTTTTGGTTTTCAAAACCACCTTTTGAAATATTTTTCAAGACACCTTCACTCCCTTGAATGCCAGCCAGGGGTTTTCCAGCTGGCAACTTGACCCCAAAGACAAAAGTCCTGTTGCTCCTCAGTCAGTCTGAACCAAAGTACAGCTTGGAGTCAAGTATATCGGCCACATTCTCATGGTGTCTAATTATTAGACACCATTTGACAATAATGACAGTCTTTTCTCCTTTTTGGGTGATTTTCAAAGAGCCCTCATCCTCCCTTACAGCTGCTAACAATGTAAAATGGAAAGATGAAGTGGCGGCCTTTCAATGGATGTCACTGATTGGGAGGAGAAAGAGCTATGGAAATTTACATTCTGATGAATTCTTTAGGGAACATCTTACTGAAAATCAAAGCAGCAGAAAGCATAAAGGGGGACATCCCTTGGTGATGAAAATCTCAGGCAGCAAGGCTCCTCGGAGAGAATAAGACTTGTCATAAAAGTCCCTTTCATACCCTTGTTATGCTCCCCAAAGATTCAGTCTCCCACAAGACTTCTTTGGATGGTTATGATTGCACAAGAAAGCTTATGAACTCATTATTTATAGAGAGAACATTGGTTTTAACAACTCAGATAATTCTTTTATTTTTAAGAAGAAAATATAAGTGCTACCTTTGTAGGTACAAACTCACTTGTAGAAATATCAGCTGCACATACTTCTACTGCAGAATTTTGCTTTGTGTTTAGAGGAAGAAATCTTGAACTGGACTGTAACCAAAACTCCTGATTCTGCCAGTGCCATCATGCACAGCTGGGCAGCACATCCAGTTTGCTCTGCTGTCATGTGCTGATTTGGCTAATCAGTGTAATCAAGAGTAAAAGTACCAAGGCAGATACTTCCATTAAGGTGATAATTCCATTTCTTACAGGTAAGAGAAGTTTTATTTGTATTTGTAAAAGATATTCTGAAAATGCAAAATACAACAATGCCATTTACCTTGTAGGGTTCCCCAAAGAGATTAAAACCTGAAGCAAAAAGATCTTCATCTTGCTGGACTTCCTGGTTTCTTCTCTCCCATTCCTTCCGCTTAAGTGCACTCCGGTCTTGCTCATAGTGACTACAGAAGAGGAAGAAAAAAGACAACACGTTATTTTCCCCACACCTTAGTTACATGTTCATAAATATCAGTAATAGAAACAATGCAATACCTGAGAACAAATCTGAATGAAAGAAACATCCACTGAATAATTTTCCCAAATTTAAATCTGGAATCATAAAACTATGCAAAATTGGGCAGTAGGACAGTCAGTCCAATTCTAAAATGGAAACGGAGAAATGTTCTTTTCAAATTAACAGAGCATTACACAGAGGAATAAGATATATTTTTATGTCTTTGTATTTAGTGTGTAAATACATGTGCATCTGCACGTGAACACACACGTGTGCCCACAAAGTGTGTCTGTGCAGAGAAAGCAAATGGGAAGTCAAAGAAGCACAGCAACATCTACAAATCCATTTAGCTAAACATCCATCCCAATGCTCCAGTTCAGCTATCTGTGATTTAGACCACTGAATTCTATCCCACTTCGTGTTAAAATTTGTGTATGGCTTCATTGTAGGTGTCAAGGGGGGTTTAAGAAGTGTTTTTCTAGCAGCAGGCTGCCAGAAGAGACTTCAGGATAGTTGATTCCAGTATCAGATAATTCTAGACACAAACACACAGAAAAGGATCCAGCACCTCAGTGTAGCAATGGTGAGTGGCACTTATCTGTGTGTCAGCTTACTTTGTGCACCTGCCAGACCCAGATGACAAGCTGAGAGACTACATTCACTTCTCCCCTGAATAGCACTGAAGTACTTTGGTCTCTTGGCTTTACAAACTACCCCCTGCTTCTCGGAGGGAAAAGATATAATTAAAACCCTGAACAAGAGGAAAAAATAGCAAAGGGAAGAGGAAAGGAAAAGATGCATGCTTCAACTTGCACTGACAGCCTCTCATGTGACAAGCATTAAGGGACACTTCTGTGCTTTCAACCCGTATTTGATTTGTTATGAAGCTTTTGGCTCTGCTTTGTGTCAGCTAATTAGCTACCAAATTCCAGATGACAATTTGAATAGCAGATTCAGTATATGCCCTGATGTTATCTGCAGTAAGCAGTATTTTCCTGATAGATCCTGGACATGCTTGCACACATCCACACACAGCCTCTACGTACAAATGCTTACATACAAACATACATATTACAGCTGTAACAAAGAACAGTTAATTCTCCTATCTCTGGCAAGAATGAATTAAATCTCCATAGAGCTCCACTGCACTTGGAAGATAACCAAATATCTACAACTTTTGCCTTTTTAGCTCAGCATGAAGTTGTATTGAAAGCTTCACACCGAGAGATATAATGAGGAATGAACTGCACAGTGATGAGGCTTTAACAGTGTATAAAGTCACTGATTTCTGAGTGAAACCACAATTACTAATTTGAAGCACCAGCTAATTAAAACCACAGCTATGTATTTAGCCTCTTGTTATACCTACTGCAGTTTATAATTATGAGGACCTCTTTATCTACTCAATTAAAGTTCTTATGATTTAGGCAGGTTGTGTTTGAACCTGCAAGCCCTGCAGAGAGCACAGGAAAGCATATGTCTGTAGCCTGATGACTCCATGTATTCTTACACTCATATACTTGTTTTTGTAAAGGCAAGGAAAGAAAAGAAGAAAGACATGCCACAATGAGATCCCTAAATAAAAAATATGAATTAATAATTGGTTTAAGCAATTCAAGACCACTCTGATTTGGATTGAATAAGGCTTGATTATGGCTTGTAAACTGACTGTAAAGCCACCTACATAGGCTGAGTGAATGCTTGCCATCCACATTTTTCTTCTACAAGATAGAAGGCTGCAAATATGCCACTTTTTTATTTAATTTATTTGTAACACCTCCTGATATAGTGATATGAGTAGCACCAAAAGTCCACATCAGGACATTGTTATAAGCGATCCTGGTATTTTTGCAGAAGGTACTGTTTGCTGCTTTCCTGAGAGAGAGAAGGGAAATTGTTGTAAGAACAGTCACTTTACTATTCGGTGTGTGACCACAGTGCTGACGCAATGCTGCAAACCACAAGCAACCTGTCCAGTAGAAGGTGAAGAGAGACATAAGCATCCCTTCCTTTCATATCCTAAATCAAGATTATAATCTACAGGGGTGAGAATAAGTCAATGCAAGCCATTTCCCAAATCGATATCCAAAGATGAGGACAAGGCTCCCCTCCACAACTTTGCTGGATTAACCCAGAAACAATCCAGCTCAGGAGCAGTAGGAACATGCTATATTTATCCCTCTCATGGGAGATCTTTCCAGGGATTTCTTCAACAGTTTGACCCATAAACTGTGTGACTCTTGCAGCAAGATCATATCATTATGAAGTTATAAACCCAGCCTTGTGAATCTAGTCTAAGCAAGATTTTACATTGTGCATCAGTAATCTTTGCTGATGGGAGCAGTCCTATCCCAGGCACTGCCAGCCTTCACTTCAGAAAGAATTATTCATGGAAGTTAGAGCTGTGTTTTACAGCTTCTCAATGGCTTCCTTGGCCTGGGGTTTCAGGGTGAAATCCTGAGCCCATCCCAAGCAAACTGAACCTGGCCACTGAACAGAGATTACAGCACAGAACATACCTCACCCTTCATGAGGTTCCAGCATTTTGTAACCTAAAAGCCAGCTCTGGTTGGAAGCATGCAAAGTATTTAGGGAACCAAGTGAGACATTATGCCATATCCTATCTGAGAAAAAGCAGCAAAGGCCCTAAGACTATTTAGATATGTTTTATGACACATTACAAAACCACAAATTCAAAATGATAAAAACTACAGCAGCATAATTTGAAGTGGCATAATCACTTCAAAAGACATTAACTTGAGGTAACACAGTATTTACAATGTTAACAGTAGAAGGTTGAAAACACAATATTTTCCAACACAACATAATAAAGTCTCTTTTAATGTGTTTATGAATGTTATCTCTTGCACCCAAGAGGTGAGTGCAAAGACACACCTCAGGCCCTGGACTCCAATAATGTCTATGGACAACCAAACTGTGAGAATCCATATTTCAACACAAGCCAAGACTGAAATGAATTGCTACCTCTGCATCAATCCAAATCCTTCTCTCATATATTCTCTTGTGAGAACCCAAAAAAAGAAAAACCACAAAAAAAAAAACCCTCACCAAAAATTAAAGCTTCATTTTCAACTTCCCACTGACACAGTCAAACGGCACCCTTAAGTGTACAAAGTGTCTATGCAAAAGGAAGTGGTTGGTCATCCTGTCAGGTCCATTACTTGGCTTATTTCTTTGCTAATGTACTTTTGCTACAGGAACACTTGAGAGGGCACTGATTGTGGCTACGGGAAGTCAAATATTGTAAGATCATACACAGATTAGGATAACAATTTATTTGGGTTCCTTGTAATCCAAAGAGGGATAATGATTAGATCTTAAGGCTGCAGTGCAATGAGAACCTAATGGGATGCTCTCCAGAAATTCTTAATGCAGCCACGATGCAATCTCTGGGACTTGTGTTTAATTTTCAGCTTAACTAATGTTCTGTGAAATACAGATATGTGATTAGTGGGGAAGGTGTCAGTGAAAACTATAGTCAGATACCATGAGGAACACCAGATTTCAGTCTGTCTCATTAGTATGAGAAATACTCTTCTAAAGGCAGGCGACCAGGATATCACAATACAGACTTTTACAAATATTTTTAAAAAATATTTGGAAGAAAATAGCTGTAGGCCACAATATTGACTGTATCTGAGGGCCAGTTCCCTAAACACAACTATTATATGACAATGCTGTTTAAAGACATGAGCTCTATTGTTTTGTTACCACTTATTAGATTAATAATTGAATTTGAATGGAGAAGTCTCCACATAAATCTGTGAAGATCAGGAATAGCGAGCAGCAAGAATAGTACAAGAGCACATGAGACCACTGATCTACAAATAACCAATGTGCTGAAATAGCAATTCTTTTGGTATGTTTAACATTAGGGCAAGTTACAAATACATTTTGAGTAACAGCATTTGATATTTAATTCTTTACAATCAGAGTGGCATCCATCCATTTGTCATTCTTAGACACCCTAAGGGACAGTGGTGAGCTGATGCACTGTGACAGGCCAGGTGCTCAGCCTGTGTGAGGCTGCAGAGTGTCAGTGAAGCCTGTGGAGCTGCACCCTTCACCCTCAGTGCAGCTCACAGTGGCTGCAGGGACAATCTGGATCCATCTCCAGAGAATGGGGAAGGGGAGAAGGTGGCTGAGGCAGGAAGAGGTTATATCAAGGCAAAATACAGCAGGCATGAATGGAGGTTTTGGATTGGAAGCTAAAAATGTGGATCTGGGGATAAGAGATGAAAGTCAGACAAGCGCTGGCTACAAAAAGGAGAACTAGAAGGAGAATAAAACTTGGGGCACTGGAAAGGACAGTACAATCATCTGTGGTGAAAGTGAGAGGATGTGGTGCAAAAGATCTGGAGGGAAAAGAAAAAACCTTTTAGGACAGACTGCAACAAAGTAAGAGGTTAGAGGGAAGAGTTAAAGGAAAGCTGATGAAATGATACCAACAGCTAAAGGCTGAGACCCAGCATTTGGGGTTTGTTTTCAAAGTTGTGCTAACTAAAGCCACAGAAATAGTCTCCCAAAGTGCAAGAGAGTAGGCAAGCCAGATAAGAGCCTCGAAGACAGACAAGGAGCAGAAGAAAGTAGTCAGACCAGACAACTTTGAAGGAGTAGTTTCTGTGATATCAAGAAAAAGTAGAAGAGAGAAAAATGATCAAACACCTAATGTTGCAGACGAATCATGAATGAGAACAGAACACTGCTCTGTTGATTCAGTCAAAAAAACAAGAGCCCAATAGGAAAAGAATCAATAAAAATCTGGAGCAGAGAGGCTTTACAGCAGTGACAGACTACATCCACGAGGATAAATGAATGACATTCAAGAAAAACAGCATTTATCCACAAGTTAGTGAAGGAGTAGCTGCTGTTCTCAATAACATGTCTCAATTCTCAAAAACGCACACTATGATCAAATCAAACATTTCCCTGTACTAGTTCCACCCCTCCTTAAAATATCAGATATGCCTAAATGATGAAAGAAGTTCTCAAACCAAAATGTTTGTCATATGTGGAAACAAGAAATAAACACAAGCTCCTAAACTAAGACACAGTGGATGTAAAATGGTATGAAGTTGAGAACTGAAAGTCCTTTCCCAAGGTTGTTTCTTCATAGTTTTTACTTTGCCCACAAGCACTCAGGAAGTTGGAGAAGTAAACTCAAAAACTGGGCTTCCTCGAAAACTAACTCATATGCCTGCACAAGGAAATAAATATCCCAAATCAAAACCCATTCATGAGTATATTTCCTAAACAAGAAATCCAACTTTGGTCAATGAGAATATTCCCCATGCTTAAAATACATGTTTGCATGCCCATACCAGGGCAATTCTTTTTCAATGTGAGTTAAAATATAAAGGTAAAAAACATTAGTAATCAAACTAACAAGTACATTACAGTGGGAATTCATCTCTACATAACTCCAGATTTATCTCACCATAACTCCACTGATTTAATGTAAAAGCAGAGTATCACAACATTCTACTGCCTTCATCTATTCAGACTCTCCCAGTATAAACACTGGTATTTCACTACATTTATTTCAAATTAAAAAAAAAAAGCAGCCTCAGGACTTAAAATTCATTGCAGGTCTTAAAATGTATTCAGCAAATGAGAGGAATTTCAAAATCTGATCTTTAAGCAGAAATATTGCCAACTTAACATATCTTTCCTGCTGAAGTTTTTGTTTCACTTAATGATAAACAACATAAGCACTATCACACTTAAAAAAGCAAAGTTCCTCTTCCTCTGTTTATCACCACTGAACTTGCATCTTTGTCCTGATAATTTTCCTCCTTGACAGAGACCAATCAAGCCATCACGAAATAGCTTTACAACTTCTCTGCATCTTTCATATTTAACATTTACTTTAATATTGTCGTCTTCTTCATAGCATGAATAGTTATTGAAAGTATCTAGCACAGAACATATCTATCACTGCACTTCAAGATAAATGATTTATTTAAAACATAGAATATTCTGTCTTTGATGTTCAACAGTTCTGCAGAGAAACACTTGAGATGGTCACTAGTTATCTATCCATATGAGTTAAATCTCTTCACAATTTGCATTAAAAACAATGCCATTCCTGTAGCACATTTAATAGAGAATTCAGAAGATTAAAGCCCCCAAAGAAAATAACACCCACAAGACCCCGGGTGAATTATGGAAATGTAAGCTAGGAGGCCAACGGTTTGGCTGATATTTGTCATATTCTTTATCCTTTTTAGTTATTCACACACACCAAGCACCTAAAAAAATGTTATTTTTACCTCCATTTTCTCCTGTTTTTGGTATTATGTGGCCCCAAACCTTTCCTCAACATGAATTTGGAAGGAACAATTCTGGGGGAATGGATGACAGAGATAAGCTCCTGAATAGTAAGTGTATAAAGAATAGATGAGGTTTCAAAGGGGAGCATTTATTGTTTCCTGTATCATAGCACATTGTCTTTCAATATGATTAGTTATCAGTCTGAGTTATCAAAAACTGGGATGAAATAAAGCGCTTACGCAGTTATGCTTCATTGATGTCAGCTAGGGGAGCATGAAAATCTCCATGAAGTTGGGTAATTGATGTGTAAATCAGAGCTCAATCACTCTGTAATAGAAATGGTCCCACTGAAAGCATGGTTGTTGAACAGTATTGCAGTATGGTGGGGAAGAAAGAGAGAAACAGAGTCAAGGCTTATTTATTAAAAAATACAATAACTGGCAATTTACACAATTTTCTCTTCAAGAGAGAAGTGCTGTCAGATACATTTAAATGCAAGCTGCAGATCACTATATTTGGGTACCCTTATTTGGCAATAATTAACTGTTTCTGTTTTATTAAAATGCTTGGGGACACTGTTATGGATATTTAAAAAGCAAATTAAATGAACATGTTCATCCTTTGAAAGGCAACACGTGTAAATGACATCAGCAATTGTAATTTGCTTAACAATGTGTGTTCAAGGTATGTTTTGGAGTCCTATTACAGTCTTCTTGTCAGTTCAAATTTGCAGTATAAGAAACAAAAGCAAAACTGAAGGAAAAGAGGGGGGAAAAAGAAAACTAAAGAGAAAAATCGTTATAACCACAGCTTCAGAAGGACATTAAAAGACAAATAGTCATTAGAACAGTCACATAAAATAGCTTTCCAACGTGCAGAATTTCTAAGAGTAAACATCTGATTCATAAATAAAAGAGCTAATTAAGATAACATTATGGGGTTATTTTTCTTGTAATTTTTTTCTTTAAATAAGTGAATGCATTTGTTGCATTCATGGTGTTGATATCAATTGATACCAATTTCCCAGAAACAACCTAGAATCTTGTATTCTAGTTATGACTTGCAATAAAACACTGATAAACTGTAACAAACTTCGATAAATGTGAAATTTATGAGCATTTTGGCATCAAATGAATTACATTCAGGACACACTGGAGCTGGATTAGAAAACTTCATTGGATGGGTAATGTGATGTAACTAAGAGGATTCCAATTACTACAAGGGGGTTGAATAGGAAAGAAGGTTCAACCTAAACTCTAAATTTCATTGCTTTTCTGAGCTTAACAGGACATGATACGTTTTTAGATGTTTTTGTTTGGTTGGGGTTTTATAATTTTTATCTCTGCTGGGATTTGGAGCTTCTTCAAAATTTACTGATGGCAATGAAGCCTTTGCCAAAGTATATACCATATTTCACAGCCTCTCTCCTAAAGACTTCCTAGCTGCCATCATACTCCACATGGCCATCAGCACTAGCATTCTGTGTATTGATGTGCTACAGATAAATACAGCTGTCTTTAGTTGCGTGCTATGCATTATTCTTTATACACATCAATAGCAAATGTGGCATAGTACTGCTACAAAGAGTATATTTTACAAATATTACTCCCAAGACATAACATTAATCTGATGCAATTAAAAATGCTCTGACAGTGCTTGTTACAGTCTGTTTTTGCTTCACCTGAACACCTCAGATTGTGAAGCATTTCTTGAAAATGTGCATTTTTTTGGGTACATGTACCATCTTCAAAGATTAAAATGAATTTTAATATGTGGAAACACCAAATCTTTAACTTATTATCACTTAATGTGTACAGATTGCATTCTTACATCTGTGCTGAAAATCATTTTGGACCTCTACTTTTGTCTTTATCTTTTTTAATAAGTATAATTAATTTTTTTCCTTTAATATTGCCACTCACAACCTTCCTGGGCACCTGTCAGAAGCTTCCCTAAAACTGGAGTTCACATATTTGTATTTGCTTGAAATTTTGGCAATGATACACAATAGATGGCAGAATAGATAGGTATAAATCCAGCCTTTAAAACAGTCACAAAACAATCACTGATTAACACAACCTTTCGGGTACAGACGCATCAGCAGAACCAAGTGCCTGAGTATTTTATCACAGAAATGCTTCTGTGTGCTCCTACAGCTCTAATAAATGCATTCATTTACTAACAGGCACCTCCACTCCCTTGAGCATTTTCACATGCTGTGCAGCTATTTAACCACATGTTCTTAAACTTAACATGTGCTGAAGAACACCACCACAGGAAAATTAAAAATTCAGTAGCATGACTATTTCATTCATCAATTTTAGACTGAAGAAGTTCACACTGGTCTCTCTGTGCAGTGCACACATACAGACTGATTCAGAGACTCCAGCGCACAGAAAAATAGTAATGTTAGCCTGATATAATTTAATTGCTTGTTATTTAGGACACTCTTTGGCTAAAGATATCATCTTTTAAATAAATTATTCTTCTCTCAGTTGAAACCCTATATAATTGCCTCCATGTGTTGTAGTACTATCTACTGGAAAGGACAGATGATCAAATAAATACAAGGTGCTCTCATTTCAAATTCAAGTACACATGCATTCCCTTTTCAGTGCTATTGTGAAATATATTGCTCATCTTGGGCACTAGCAAATTGCAGGAGACATGATGATCTTGTAGCTTCATAAGACTTAATGCTCATAAGCTTGGGAAGAACCTAGAACACTTCAAATTCAAAATTTTAAGCCTTTTTCCACTACAAGATGCCTGTTACACACAGCTTAGGAAAGAATAATAATATTTTGTGCTTATTTTTCCTAAGTAGATTCAGAGAACAGATCATCATCATTGGCTTCTAGTGAGGAAGATTTATATAACAAATACTATTCATGTGTTCAGCAAATATATAATGTTTATTCTTCATTTATAAACAGAGTATAAAGTAGGACAAAATAATTTAACCAAACCAGCACAAAGTTCATCAGCATTGCTGAGGTTTACATCCTCTCTAAGGGCATAGTTCAACTTCAACTGATGCTACTGGCAATTTTCCCAGTGAATTCAATGAGGGCTGGATGGGACCTTGCCATTTAATGACACAAACCCCAGGTCTCGTAACACAGCCAGCTCTAAGCCACAGCAAATTCTTGACAAACTAGTTTCTGTGTTATATTCCTCAAGTTAACAGAAATTTTTTATCCACTGCCAGTGTTTGAAAAGTCTTAAGTACAGACCTGCACATGCCAGAGCTACAGAACTTCTATGGTCATTATTTGCAACAGCTATGGGCTGCAGAGGTTTCCTGGTTGACAAAGGTAAATTACATGAAATTTAAGAATTTTTTTAACAAAAAAAACCCCAAAAAACAAGTGTGTACCAAGTAAGTTTCCTAATCTACCCCCAGGCCATTAACACCTTGAGCTAAAGGGCGATTATATATTCATATATTTTTAGTGGTGTTATAGATTGCACATGACATCTCAACCAACTGACTGGGGAATAATGAAATTTGCCAATTTGCCTTTATCCCAGAAGTAAGTACTGACACAGACACACCAGGCAGCAGACCACAGACCTTGTCACTGAGAAAAGGTAAACCAAATGTATCATGCTCCCTGAAAAAAACAACACCCTTAAATTTAAGTCAACATGGGAATCCTGTACAATTAGGGATATGACATGTAGGTATTACACAAGTGTGAAATACGCTCTGGCATTTGAAAGCTAAAAATGAGCACTTAAAATCATAAAATACTTCAGATAGAGCAAAATCACAACAAAATGTTATTTAGAATGGCTAAAACTACAACTTCATGTCTAAAATTACTTGAATTTTTAAGGTGGGTGTGTTGCAAATGATTATTCCAGTGCTGCAGTTCCCAGAGCCAAACAGAAACTATATCTGTTTCCCCAATTATGTTCGGGATGTGTCTGAAATCTCAAATGTATAACTGACTCCATGAATGACTGAAATATCACAATGAAGGAAACAGGGCCACTTAGGGTCAAACTCCCAGAAGAAGGTCAGACCAAAGCTCTGTTTTTAACCCATCCTGCCTGTGACAATGGGCAACAGTACATACCCAGTAAAGCCTCCAGGAACAGAGCAAAAATACTGCCATTGCCCTGACAAAACTTAGGCACGTGAAGCTACATGTCAAGTACAAAGAAGCTGTTATATTTACATTTAACATCTTTTCTCCAAAGAATGTTCTCAAACAATACTGTGTGGCAAGCGGTTTCACAACTCATCAAATTATCACCTTAACTCAAACTAAGTTTACAGCTCATATCAGGTCTGAGAACCTCACTGGTTTAACAGGATTGTGTTGTATTGAATATGTGAGAAGATAATTCATGTATGTTTTCTGGAGGCAACAACACACTACAGGCAAACAGAGTGGAAGCTCTTGCTCAGGCACACATTCCACTTGAATTCCACTAACTATACCCTGTGCTTTCAAGACCAGACACATGGGTTGCTGCATCCCAAATAATAGTTATTTGCTCTCTAAAAACCTTTCTATTTTTGTCCCTTCTTCTGTCAATCAGCAAATGAGCATCACTTATTTTCATAACATGAACACAATGTGTTACTTAACAAAAGTGCATCCTTTTTTATTTCCCTACCGCCAAGCATTTGTCTAACAGAAATATTATACTATGTAACATGCACATATTAAAATGCAATGTAAGTTGAATCATATTCATTGGAGGCTGGCCAACTCCAGCACATTTCAGTATTTAATAATAAAATAGTCTAGTGTAAAAATATGTAAACTAGCTTCCATCCTGCTTTAATATTCACTTAACATGAGAAGAAAGGGAATGCAATTTTGTTTAAATATTAAACATTACATTTCTTCTTTTGATTATTAAAGTATTATTAAAGTTAAATGAAAATGTGTTTGCAACCTCCTTCCTCTGAAGTCTTATAGGTCACTACCCCAACTAATATTTTGTCCCTCTAGCTGGCTTCTTTGAGGGAATCTTAAAGCTCTTTACCAATCAGCTCCAGCCATGCCCGATTATACCTCTGGGAAGGAGCAACTACTGTCAAGCAAAACAACTGAGGGAATGAAAGTTTAAGCGAGTTGATGACAGTCATCCAAGAAGAGATGGCTGAGGGAAGAAAACTGAGGAGTCCCAGCTCTCACACATTAAACTTTACCACAAGACCAGCTGTAACTTGTAACCATTCATCCACCTCTACGCTCTCAGAAGACAACCATCAAGTTGAAATTTAAGATGCTCTAACAACACCATATAGCAAGGAGGAATTATCTTTATGTGTGTTTCCAGAACACCAGGTCATACACCATGAGACAAGTTTTCTCCTGCTGAATGTCACTGGGAGAGATCAGAAAGGATGTTCTTATTACATTTGCTGGAAGGATGGAGTATATCAAATGATTTAATTTTGTGTAGTGCCCCACTTACTTTGACAAACTGATACTGCACAGGGCATAATGTCATTAGGTGATTAAAGTACAAGAGCACTCAGCTTCCCACCTTCTTTAACAACAAGAGCCTGCAAGTCCTACCCCAGCAGGCTCAAAACCCGAAAAAGGTGTGGCTGTGGAGGCAACACAGGCCCAGTACCATAAAACACCAAGCTCCTCCTCTCACCAGGAACTTCCATCCTGGCAGTGACCAGAAATAAGCTTTGTACTCTCACAGAGTGCCTGCTTTCCCCTCAGCCTCTGGGAGCACTTTCAGCCCTGGCAACATCCCAAAACCACACGTGACCTTCAAGCATCATGTCCACAGTCCTCTGACCCAGCAGCAAAAGGACTGAGTTAAGCTCTACTGACAGTAAAGCGATGTGATACAATCACATGAATATGATGTACTCCCACTTTTCAGCTAGTATTGCCTTTGAAAACAACTGAGTTCTCCTCATTACGCCAAATGTATTAAAACCTCAGAACCCACATTAGAAAATGTGTGTTTTGTCATACACACCATTTAAATGTATGTTTTCTTTCATACAAATACCTAATAGGGTTTGAGTAAAATAAAATCTGCACAGTGCCATGTGACAATTAATTTTAAAGAACTGTTTATCAATTTAATTTCACTGATAGTAACAGACAGATTTATGAAGCAATTAACTAAATATTTGGTTTTTTCACATTTCAATTCATTATAGTAAATTAACAATTTTCCACTTGAAAGTCTTGCATTGCTACACCAAAAGCTAAAAAAAAAAGTGTATATTTCTGTCGGTCTAGGAAGGATTATCTCATTTTTACAATGTGGTTTATTCTCCCCACATTAAGTTAACACATTCTATACATAATTGAACCCCTTGCATTTCTGTATTACCCCAAAACCTGTCATTCTTTAAATGCCAGTTTCAAGCAACCAGACATAAATAAAGAATAATTACAGCTCTAAAGCCAATGTAACATCTGCTCAAGCAAACAATCCTGGATTTTATAGCCACATAACACACAACTATGGTTCAGATAATCCTGAGAAATTAAGCCAAGGGCCTTGACAGATCTAGTCTGACCCCCTGAGCCACAATGCCCACATTGGAAAATATGCCCTAAAAGAGCCAAAAGAAAGAGCAAAATGAACAGAGCCTGAGGTTTAAGTTAAACACCAAGTGGAAAGTTCACCCTTTCCTCTAAGGGAGCTCATCTCCATGGCCAGCTGCCTCCCTGTGCACAGGATCTGCCAGCCAAGGCCCCTGGGATCAGTCGGACACGGCCAAACGTGGGTTCTCAGTGTCAGCCAGGAGTGTGCAGAGCCCAGCACTAACAGCCTCTATGGCAATTTGCATATCATTAGCTATGAGCCCCATGACTTCACATGTATAGCCACGTTTCACATCTACCTTTACTTATTTTGATGATTTAAGCAATTTAATTAATGATTTCAGCTCCAAGGAGGTCATCTGGCCATAGCCATGTGGATCTCTTCACCATTGCTGGCCAGATATTAAACACATTAAGCAGCAGTCAGAAGACAGAACGACAGTTTTATGTTCTTTTAACTGGTACAGTACCAAATTAATATCAGGAGGAATATACTCCATAAATATAAAAGCATCTGCTTATATGACTTGTTGGATTCTTTTCTCCACTGTGTCAGTGTTTCACTATTTGAATAGAAACAGTCTTGGTCCCTCCACACCTCAGTTGCCCTATCAATGATTTCATGGGTTTCTGTCAGGTCAGTTCATCAAGGATGAATCCTCTTGAGGTACTGTACCAACCACATTCCTCAGTTCCAGAAGTATTCTGGTTAAGCATTTTCCTTGTATTTATTCCTTGAATAAAATAAAGCATGTCTACTTTTTAAGAATCGTCCTGTTAATTCACTGGATTACAGCACAATCACATCAGAGTATTAGTCTAAATAGGATTTTGTAGTCAGATCTGATCTAGAAGATTTAACATTTTCAGGCCTTTATCTCATAATGCTGACAGAAATCAGGCAAAAGGATAAACTGGGACTGCATGTCACACCAAATGATGGGAACCTGTGAGTCATGAGATAAATCCCACATTTTTTTCCACTGTTAATATTTATAAATTTGGTAACAAAGGCTCTCCTGACAGCTACTAATTCAGAACAATACACAAACATTAGTTAAGCAGTTAATTGCCATTAGCAACACACATTGAGAAACTGAGGCATGGAGAGATTAAAGGACTTGCTCAGGGCCACACGATAAACCAGTGGCAGCAGCAGCAGTGGAAATACTTCCCATTGCCCATATCTTGTTCCTGTTACCTACAACTCAACAATTTTTAATGAACAGGAGTTACTATTACAGTATCTCTATTTGCAATACCTACCAGAAAATATACTCTCCATGTATCATGTTGTAAGGGTTTAAACATAAAATGAACGTTACCATAAATAGTGTTTGACTCTATCTAGTTGTAATACCACCACAACCACCACCATCACCAGCAAAGTAAGACTTCAATTTGAGCTCACAGGAGACCAATTATGAAACTATCAAAATACTAACAAATCCAAAAGTACTCCAACTAGCTAGTAGAGAGGCATTAATTCTTGAAAAATGCTCTGTACATTATTATAGTTTATCAAGTTCTTAAGCACCACATAGTATGTCATCTCATCAACCTACCAGGTTAAAACATTAAATAAAAGGACAGTATTTGAACATTGTTAAAAATGGAGACAACAAATTGATACTGCTCTTTACCTTTTTTTACTTTAAAAACAAAATAAAACCAAAGTAGTAATAAAAAAATAGTAAAATGGAAAAAAAAATCAGTAAATCAGTGACCTGAGTACAGGGCATTTCTGGAGACTAATGATGGGTTGGGATAGATGGCCCTCACTTGTACTTTAGGTTATCAGCTCCTCCCATCCGATCGTTAATTCCCCAGGAAATGCCTTTTGCTTCAATAGATAACCAGTGAGAGGAAAAAAGTCACACCACCAGAAATGAACTATTGCAGAGTCTGAGTTACACCTGCAATAATTTGCACATAAAGATTTTACAGGTGACTTGCAAAGGCCATTTTAATTGTATTTCTGACTCTTCCATTTTACCCTTAGCATGATAATAACAGCAGTCAGTGGGCAAATTTGTGATACTCACTATAAGTTTGCAGACAGTGATTGGAAATGTTCATTAATATGCTTTCAACAAGCTCTCAAACATTAAAAGGTGCAGGACACTGAGCCTTAATTAAGAGCTTCTTTCTAAAAATGTGTATTTCTGATAGATGAAACAGCATTAGGCTCCTTTTTTAACTTGAAGAGAAGGGAAAGACCAGAGAGAAAGAGAAAACAAGCTTTCAACCCCTAGCAAAAAAATTCCTAAATAGCATATGACCACCTCCTTAATCTGTTTGCAAAACATGTTTAATATCAGGATGCTGTGGAGAGGCCCTGCATCACTCAAGTTTCATTATCATTACAAAATATAGCAGAATGCCTTACTCGAAGTTTATTATCATAAATAATTAAAACAAAACTATCCTTATGGTATGAAATAAATGAACAAAGTACATTATAGGGTGCATTCATTCTGTGTTTTATAGCTGTTTCCTGGCTGCCTACATCAGAAAATTCTCGAATTTGCAATCACTCTCCTGCTCATTAGTCCAAATCAGGAAAATTTTACTGCAGCTGACTCAAATGACTTGTTCTGTCAAAAACAGGACCATAAGTGCTCTTTACTGGTTGCATATGCAACATACATTTTTGTGATAAATCAGAGTATGTGATATGCAAAATGTTAAAAGACAAGCAAAGTACAGGATTGACTGCTGAGAAAAACAAAAGGGAGAGAAAGAAATTCTAACTCTAAAATTAAAAAGATTGTCTGATTTCTAGTTACAAAAATGTGCTGAGGTACAGACGAAATGATTAAAATCTCTTCAATACTCACACTAACAGTATATTGTTCTCATAAGCTTGAAAGTGTTGTGCACACTTGTGGTCTTTGAAGTTTTGCTTTGTTCCTTTGACTTATTTTATGCAGGTCAAAGATCATCATCACTGCACATATCTGTCACTGCCGGATAATAATGCTACAACTCAGTTTGGAAGCAGGATAGGCTGGCATGTTAAACTAGCAAGAGACATCAATCTTACTGTTCCTCGAGACCATGCAGTTCAGCGCTGGGAGGTTTGCACTCAGAACTAATGATAGTTACTAGTTTCTGCATCTTGATGCACCAGGTTAGGGTCTCTCTTCTTTTGAGCAGTCTGTCCTCATGGACAAGCAAAACATGCCAGGAAAGCAAATTATCCTGCTAATCCAGCAAACGCTGACAGAAACCTACTGGAGAGCAGCAGGATTGCAGGGGAGCATGCAGAGACCTAAGGCAGCAAGAAAGAGCTTTCCAGGATAGAGCAGGAAAACAGAAATGTCATCAGCAATTGGGTAATAACCATAGTTTGGGAGAACTGGAAATAGTTTTATTATTTGTGCAGTTGCAAAAAAGTTTGAAATATTGCAGTATCCCTGCTGTCTGCCAAGTAACAGATCAGCACCAACCAACAGGCAGGTCAGAATATAATCCCTCACTTGTCCACTAGATGTAAGTTTTCTTATCTATTACTTGACCACCATAAACTGGGAGTTGAATAGTTTTTGTTTTTACCTAAGAAACCAGCACCCAGTATGAATAATTAACGCATTTGTGTCCTTTGGTCACAGCAAGTCTAATTAAATAAAATCAAGGGGTTTTGATACCTGATGAAATTGCAGTCTGTTTTACACTTACAAACAAATTAGATCAATGCACAACTGTAACAAAACCCAGCCATAATCTTGCCTTGAAATGAAACTCACCTGCCATGTCAGAGGAATTTTATACATTAAGACAGTGGCACTTCTTAGTGCCAAAAGCAAGGGAAGGAGAGGTGATGTTTATGTCATACCTTCACCTGTCAACACAAGGCTTGGTGTTAAACACCAAAGATGTTGTCTTTGCTGAGGGTTTTTTTGGTTCAACTAAGCCAGATTTCAGAGCAAGCATATAGGTTTAGATGTGTTTACACTGCACCAGTTCCTTGAATGCCCTTACCTTGCACTTCACACCATCTGGGCTGCCAGAGGGACAAATTTAAAAGAAATATATCATGTAAGAATCATACATCTAAGTGCTTGAGAAACTCAGGAGTCAAAGAGGTATCTTTTGTGTTAAAACTGGTGCAGCATTTTAAAGCAAGGAGAGGAAAAAGAGCTCGCAGATGAAGCAATGAGTTTACTGGGCTACAATTTTCTCATACAACATGGAAATTGAAATTGCAAAAATGGCAAGAATACATTTGTTTCTTGTTCCATTGGGTCATCATCTCCTCCAGGTGCCTAAAGGCAAGTACCACATTCCAGCATGCAGTTTCTATTCTTTCTATCCCAAGCACAGCTGAACAGACTTGTGGATCAACTATCCCTCTTTGTGCAATGGAACCAAATCTCTTTAAAATGAAGTGGAAGCACTCTGTTGACCTCAGTGAACACTATATCAGGCCCTAGTGCACTCAAAGGATGTCTATTTTTCAAACAGACAGTATTTATCAAAATCACATCAAAATACACACTGTAACACAGAAGCATAATTATTTTTAAACAAACACACCCAGATATATAATACCTTTTATTATACAGGTATTTCCACTGAATCATTAAGAAGAGGGTTGCGGGGAATCTTTCCACCCTCAAAACCCACAGGTACTACTATTCTCTTTGGAAGCTGCTCAGAGAAGTACTCTAGGGAGCCAACTACAAAGAAAGAAATAGCTAGTATGGCTTCGTATTTACAATAAAAAAATTTTGCACTTAAAATGCAGAAGTGGTGAGAGAGAAAAATATTATTAATACATGTAGAATTTTTTTTTAATGGGAAACTTTGAACAGAACTATCACCAGCTACTCTGTAACCATAGCATGTAACAGCTCAAAATTGTTACTGAAGCTGCACAAACTAAAAAAAAACCAACTAAAAATTGAGAAATAACACTGAAATTATTAAAGCCAGTTCGATGCCACTAATAGAGCTGACCTCAGAATTGAACAAGCTGCTGGTATGTCAGGGCACAAGATGAAATATCCTACAGGAGTTTAAATTCCAATCCTAGCTTAGGAGTTTCTCTTAATATCAAAGTAGGAAATTTGCTTCTTAGGAAAGCAAATGAAGTGCATTACCTCTGGTAATGGTAACCATTTACTCCTTGAAAAGCCTTGAGAGAGCTCTCAAACGCAGGATAGCCTATGTTTTATTAAATCCTTTTGCATACTTTTATTTTCAGGTCATATAATCTGAAGGACAAAGTATTCACTTAAACTTTTTAAAGTATTCTGATTTTATCAAGGATTAGTTGTTCTGATTCTTCAATAATTCAAGATTCATCCTAACAATGCACCATGTTTAAATGTGAGCAGCATTAGAATTGGAACATAGTTACAACATATTTCTATTGAATCCCAAATGCTCTGCACAAACAAACCACTGGCAATAAAATGAACACTAAGATCTTCAATTATTCACACTTGTTGTTTATATTGGTTAAAACAGTATATGATAAAACTACTACCAAAAAATTATTTAATTGTACGGCATGAGGACACAGCCACTTCTGTCCACAGGTAGTTATTTTTCCGTTTAAAAAACGTGAATCCAAAAGAGGGAACTGGACATTCCCGCTTCACTCATTGTTTTACAGTTATATCAAATAGTAAGCTATTATTTCATATAATTATGTCCTAAAGTTGGCCAGAAAAGCCCTATCAGATCAGCTAAGATCACCTATTATAACAGCTAAACTGTGCAAAAAGATACCTTGTTTTGCAGAAGCAGATTGGTCTTTCACTATATATTTAAACTAACAAATTATGTATATATTATTTTAAAATAATCCTTAAAAAATTTAAACCATGCAATTATCAGGATGCTTCTACTGGGAACCTCTCATGGTCACTTAAATTCTTATTTTTAGCATTATACAAGGCAAATATAAAAACGTCGTGTAGGGTCAGAGGACATGAGGCTGATCCACACAGCTCAGAACTGGGGCATGTTAGGAAATATGTATGACAGAGGAACCAATAAGGAAAAGCAACTACAGGCTTAGCTTGAATTTCTGCTAATGACTGAGAAGACAGGGCTGCTTAGAAAAGTGATGCTTGACACAAAGACACGGATTTCCCTCCATTTGCCAGATGAAACATGCTGCTTTGTTTTCCTTCCTCATCATGATGTACCTCTCAATCTTCTCAATAGGAATGAACAATTCCTGATACCAAACTGCTCAATCAAACAGAAGTGGGCCTCCCCTGCTTAGCTGGTTTATTCCCTATCTCCTCTTACACTTGGAAAGGATTCAGACGAGCTACAAGAGCGATTAGAGCGCTTGGAAAAACTTGCCTTACAAGGAGAGACTACAGCTCAGTCTATTTAGTTCATAAAGGAGAAGGTTAAGAGGCAACCTGATCACAGACTATGAATACTTACACAGGAAAGAGAATGCAGAGAGCAGATGGGTATTTAATCTAGCAGAAAAGGGTGTAACGAGATCCAGTGCTGGGAAGCTGAAGCCAATCAAATTCAAACCAGTTTATGCAGCATCAATTTTCAATGATAACAAAATAATAACTATTTTAACAGCTTAACTAGAAAAGCAGGGGATTCATGGCCATTTGAAGCCCTTAAACAGGCATTGGAAACCTTTCTTAAAGACACACAAGAGCACAAGGGCTTTGGCACGGCCCCAATCAGAAGGGATGAAAAGAAGCCTCCAGCCAAGAAGCCCAGAGGGTGGGCTCCTCGCTTGATCCTCTGCTAGTCCAATCCTGGGGCCTGAGCTGCTGAGAAACTTGGATCTGTTCATAAATAGCCTCGTCCAACTCCTCAACACTAGTCACTGAACACAAAAAAACTGCATGTCAGAAGTTTCCAGCCTATGTTCACAATGACATTCACAAACTTCTTCACAGGAAGGTGTTGAAGTTCTAAGTCACAATACAGCCAAAGGATCTTAGATGAAAGAAACCCACATAAAACTCAGACTAGCAGACAAAAGATAAAGTGATGCACTTGAATCTATCCCTGTCATACTGGTCCACAAGGCAACAGTTATTCACATAAGTCCTGATACAGCAAAATATATTGGGCCGTTCTGTGCCCTCCCCTGGGCAGCCCTTTCTGCAAACCCAGCAGTTTCCCATCTGCAACCAGACCAGCACACAAGGCCTTGCATAGACCACCACATCTTTCTCAGCAAGGACTGGCTTGTTTCAGGCAGCCATGCAATAGTTAAATATTACTGAGCTGCTAGGAGAAATATCATCAAACCAGTTTATATCTCACCATATTTCCTCTCCATTCAAACTGCATTATGCTGCATACCATTTCATCACTTCACAATGCCACAAACTACCTTTTAATGCAAAACAAAGCTTTTCAATGTAAAGCCCCATATCGTAATCCAGAAGAACTTTCCTTATCTATTTCGACAGCAAATCTTTAGTGGCAACCACATGTTATTGTGTTTTAGGGATTGAGACTTTTGTATGAACATGCTGATTGTCTCCTTGAGACATATATAATCAGCATTTTGTGCCAAGAAACACTTAAGCCAACAGAGACTTATACCATTCAGCAATGCTGTTGGAATTGAAAATGTATATTTTGGCTTATTTCCTTAAGCCTGCAACAGCAGGAATTTCTTAGGGGTTTTTTATTATTTTAACTTCATTCTCAAAGTCTCAAAGATTGAGCAAAAAGTCAAAACACATGTTCTGAAAGATAGCAGCAATACCAATAAAACAATTCCTTCTGACACACCAGCACTACCTAATACAGATCCCTCCTGGAATATGGACCATCAGCCTCAGAAACTCTTTGGTCACTTTTGCCTCTGTCCACGGTTGAAGAGCTGTGCCTATACACTGTCTACTCACTAGCAGGCAGCTGTTAAAGGAAAAGGGATGCACTTTTTTAGATAAGTGAGTGGGTGAGCATGGATCTTATACATCAGAAACACAGCAAACACCAAACCAAACAAGTGTCTATTTGTGTATTTCAGCAGTTCCCAAATGTCAGTTTACTGCTCAGAGGAGTTGCAGGAGTAACATGTTCAGTATTCAGAGAGCATCCACCACATTTGCTGCAACAGATATTTTTAACTCCCGTTTGCTCCATATGTAAAATGTGCAAATACACAAAAGAATGTCTTAATTGGTCCTGCTTTATATAAATGAATAATGGGCTAAATGGGTTGAAGTGAATGTCATATTTATCTCTCCACTGAGGAAAGACATGATGATTCAGAAACAGGAAAGCCAAGAGGATTCAGAGCTGTACTCACAAGTGGAATATATATCTCCTGTCAATATATTATGTATTCCATTTCTACTACAGCCCCCTAAAGGCACAAATAGAAAAAGAGAAGCAAAATCTAAATGTTTCATTTCTGCTCAACATACATTCATGAATGTGGAGGTTTTTATACTTCCTTTCAGGACTTAGGAATCAAATCTCTGGAGCTCTTTATTTTACTGACTTTTTGTAAATACTAAACTCTCCAGTGTTAGTTTCATCATTTGATATTACCATTGCCAAAAGACATTCTATATTCCTAGGAAGCAGACACACAACACAAAAAAAAAAAAAAAAAAAAAAACCAAAACTTGTCCTTGGTCACTTGAGCAATTCCACCTAAGCCAACAGCTCTAGTCTGTAGCTGCAGCATCTTTCCAATTAAATAGAGATGCTTCCTACTAGCCATTGGAAAGCACATCAGAAAAAAGAAAAATCCTTACAGAATAGTTTTGGGTTTTTTTCCTGCTTACACGCTTCCACATACAACTACTAACTAAAAATCTATGTAAACAGCACATGAAGATGTCTTCTAAATCCTCCTCTTAAAAATACAAACATCACCGAAATGCTCCAAGAAAAATAAAGAGCAGGGTGTGCAAGACTAGGCTGATCTTGTGATTCTGCTGACTCTGGAAGCCAATATTTTCAAATGCTGCTGGTATAGTTGGATTTTATAATTATGCTGAGCAGAAAGCAAGTCTCCTCTGCACTCACCCTGCCAGGCAGGGAATCACTTTTAGGGCTGCTGGAAAAGTGGAACATCTCATTTCCATTAATCTGGCTCATAGCTTCAGATTCATAGATGGCATTAGCAGAGCATTGCTTTCAGACTGAGTGGAAGTTCAGCCTTGTGTTTAACTCTGCATTAACTTGAGCACGACGGAGTGAAAATGCAGGAAAGATGGCAAAAAAGATCATCTGGTAATATTTTTTCAGCAGAAGAAAAAGCTTTACAAAATGTATAGGTTCAGTTATTCCCAAAGCAGTGTTTTGTTAGCAGCATTAGTTGTGCATACAGTGCCATGGCTGGAGGATCTGCCTTGCCCACGGCAAATAAGGTAAAGCCTCAGGCACATGTAATTTAAAATTCATTTCTACTCTAGCAGACAGCTTCAGACCAGCACCTATGTTTATTTTATAAATACAGCACTCTCAATTTGCATTCCTGTGGTCCCTAGGAGCTAACACCAAAACCATCTTATGTTTGCGATGCGTTTTAGAAAATAATGCACAATTGTGTCTTTAAAATTCATCAGTATGGGTTGCAAAGGATCCCTCTGTGTTCCCACATCAGTTCAAGCCTGCAGTCATTTCCTTCAGAACACTGCAGAGCACCTCCTACTACAAAGTGGCATTGCTGGAAGAAGGTATTTACCAGATAGTGCCCAAGCCAATAAAACATATCCCTCACAGTGTTTATTTTAAACACTGTTTCTTAATTAAAAGGAAAAGAACGTTCCCCAGACTTCAGTAATTCTTAACTCATCAGTTACTAAAGGTGACCTGGCTTGTGGTATTTGGAGGTGCCACACAAAAAAGGTGGGCAAATATCTTATTGTTGCACTTTCCTCCTCCTCCACCATTTCATTATCTTGTACTCACCATATTAACTATTTAAAAACAAATAACTGTCAGTAATGACTGTTCTTGATAAAGTCACACTTTGTTTCTATTAGAAGTGAAATTCAGAGGGGGGATGGATATCAAGCTGATATATCTTACTACTGCTAAAACAACAGATCACAAGCTGCCCTCAGACACCCATGGGCAAGTATTGCCAGTAACAAAGGACTTCCAAGTATACCACAGAACAGAATTTTGGCCTAAATATGACTGTCCTTATCAGGTGATTAGTTCATTTTGTACATTTCATCACTCAGATACAACTGAAGGTCCTCAAATCCTATAAAGCTGCAATTAGATCTTTTAACTCACTATGACTTACAGATGGAAACTGTAAGCTACTGTAAAAAGTAAAGAAACATCAACCCTAGCAAACTGCTTATTCAGCTTAGCATCACATCAGTCGTGAACAATTTTGTAGACTTCACTATTATCCTTTTTAAAATATAAATCTTGGACAAAAATATATGGTACAGTTACCTATTGATTTCTGTACAACGTTGTTAGTAAGTAAATAGAGCTAATAAGTGTAGAAGATGCCATTTTCAAAACACCATTTACAAATTAATCTTGATTTCTAAATAAAAAGAAATGCCTGACATGCCACAGTAACATACATTATCCACCAGATCGCCCCAGTTGGGTTCTTAACCATAAATAGTCCGACAGCATGAACAAAGGTCAATGGGTGAATTTACTGCTGGATGACTCTATAAATTACTAATTCAGAACACCTAAACCCCAAACCATACCTACAGGCATTTCAGACAAACAGAATATCACAGTCTCAGTAACAAGGGAAGACAAGTGAAATCTGATCTGCTTGAGTGTTTGACAGAGATGCTTCATTTTTTTAAACCTTAAAGTAAAAATACTATCACAGAATGAAAATTTGCAGTTATTGCATCAGGGGCTAATAAAAAATATTTTGCCAACTACTGCAAAACTATTTAAGACAATTAGTCACAGGTAAACACCTCAAAGAACTCAAAAATTAATTTGGGTTTTAATCTAAAAAGATGCTCTTAGAAACAATGATTTGGTATTTCAAGGAGTAAGCTCACACATCTAACAACTGCTAGACAGTTCTTGGTCTGCTGTATAAAGCAAAATCATATAAATGAAAAGGACAAGGGCAGGGTATCAAGTAAGTTACTGTGTCCCAAGGATTTGGACATGACAGTGCAGATTTGGATAAGTCCTTAATTGGTTTATTCAGCCACAGCTCAGATACTGAACAGTTTCAACTCCACCTCATATGCCAGGCTCTGCTGCTCATGTTCTTATCAAGATGCACTAGCCTGAGATGTGTTTGACATCCAAAAAACCCTGTATAATAACCCAAGAACAGGAGTGCTCAGCATTTAATAATTACAAGGATTTAAAAGCATCTTTCTTGTTTTCTTTTTATAGCTACATATTTGCTGAAGGTGAGACAATAGTTTATCATTTTAAATCCATTTTAATTCCCCTGTCTTCATGAAAGCCAAGGCCAAATTCAGAGGGTAACAGTCAAATTGCTTTACTTCTGAAAAACACGGCAGGAGAGTTCAGATTGAAAGAAGAAGCCAAAGGAGGAAACAGGAGACAGGAGATTCAGCCAAGGGTGGTGTACAGCAAATGAACTATTCAAATTCCCAGAATAATATTTGGTTATTAACTGTACTTACATTATAAGAAAAGACATTATGTATGCTGATGGGACTTAAGATCCCTTCTAATCCCTTGGAAAAGCAACTCTCTCTTTCTTCTGCTCTGTATTTGGCAAGAAAAGAAGATATAAGCAATAGGATAAGCCTGGCTTGTGCTCTAGCACTCAATGCAATATTTGCTTCCACTGTTCTATCAGCAGTTACTAGTGCATTCAACTTTATTAATTCTAGAAATACACTCGAGAAAAGGTAGCAGCAGTCTACATTAAACACACAAGCTTCCCTTGTATCAAACGACAAAGGAGGGACCTCAAAGGTGAATCACTTCAGCCTAAAATGCATTTAATTGCCTTCATTTTTCCATGGAGAGAATCTACAGGATCAGATAATCAAAATTCAGCAAGAGGAGCCATGTCCTAAGTCTAAGGAGAGATGTGTTCACAGAGATACAAGAAAATGCCCATTTTGAACTATCTTTCTGTAAATAGCTCCTCTGTAAGTTCCCATGTCCATACACACCACCAGGTCCCTATGGGGTATGAGAAATTACGAGACCAATCATTTATTTCAGCAGTTGGTAGAACCAAAGGTTTTAAAACACTCAAAATGCAAACAATGATGCACCTCAGATTATATCCCTCATTGTGTGAAATTCAGGCATTTTTCTCATTCTTCACTCTGGTTTCATCAGGCTGTATTTTTGTGTATACTCCAAACCTAGCCAAACTAAAGGTTTTTCTTTTTTTCCTAACACTGGCTCTCCATGAATTAATTCCCATGCTGGGAACCAGTGGCTGCAGGTCTGTTTCAAACAGAACGACATTTCCAGCGGAGTCCAGCTGCCGCAATCTACCCCGTGCAGATGGACTAATACATTCCTTCATGGGTATTATGTGAGCTGCAGGGCCAGAAAGCGAGGGAATGTGTAACAGACTGAGCTCTTGCCACATTGTGAGAAAAGGTAAATTGTCAACAAACATTTCCTACATCTGATATCTTTTGTATGGAGAGCTACGCTTTTAATAAAGAAGCAGCTGCCACTGCTGAACGATTAATCAATACTGGTAAGCTGACATCTTAAGAACTTGCTGAACTAAAGCTTTTCTTTTCCTCCTGCATTTACAAATAAAGTGCTCACTATTTGACTAAAGCCTGTCTACTTGACTGGAAAATATCAGAGTCCTATTTAAATGACATTTGCAGAGAATGAGATTTTATCCTGGTCGCCGCTCCTTATCGCTAATAATAACATCAGATTAGTGGATTTAGGCCAGCCGAGTAGCAATGCCTTTTCTGATCCCTTCTTAAAGCAGCTCTTTCCATCTGTCTAGCCAAGCTTTCCTCTGCTTGTATGGGCCAACGATTAAGTCTTAAATGGAGCTTCAATTGATACCATGTGGGATATCTATACAGAGGTTCATTGTGTTGCTAAATTCCAGCCAAGACATTTATCAACTCTGACTACTGCTTACTTCAAAAGAGCAGAACACCTGGATATTTACAGGTATAAACATTCCTACACACCATTGCCTTCTTGAGTAAGTACAATAATTAGACAATCCAATTCAAAAAATGTACAATTTGCTCTAAAATTTTCCAAGTAGAGGATCAGACACTAAGCTCATGTCAAGTAACATGACTCAACCGAGCACTGCAGAGTGCTGGATGCACAACTTTCTGCACATTCGGAATCTGTCCCACAACCTGTCAATTGATGGGTGACTTACACTTCAGCACAGTGTGGCTTGTCAGCAACAGTGGTTTTCAATCAGGGCTTTAGAGGTCATGACTGTGCAATGTGGACACTGGCAGAAAATAAACCACACACAAACACACCACATACACTCACAGCACAGCACGACTTTTTTAAAGAACTATTATTGGTTTTGTCATCATTGCTTTTATTAGTAGCTAGTTTAGCAGCATAAACAAGATGTAAAACCCAAATGCCAAACACTCTCAATAAAAATTACTCAAACCAATTAGAAAGTAAATCTGTTATTTCCCCTCCTCTTTTTTGCAGTTTTTAGTTTGAAGGTCATTTGTATTCCTAGAGAGGCCACTTACAGTACATTAATAACTGACATTTCCTCTTCTTAATATATAATGCAGGCCTGACAACTGCTGTGCACCAAAGATAAGATGTGAAACCAGTAGTTCTTGAAAGAAACCAGTGTTTCTAGATCATTCAAATCTCCTAACTACTGTGCTTGTTTAGTTTTTAACAAGGTTTTGCTCGTTCCTAACCTTGATCAAAAAAGTGTTTCCACATGGCAGTCAGACTCATGCCAAGTACAGCTACACAGAAAGTTGCCTGACTTAATCAAGCAATGGTGGAGACATGAAATGAATATTTACCAAGGTCAAAGTCAGACTGCTCTTTGAGAAGCAGCAATTGCTGACAGTTGAATGAACAGCACACAAATCTGGAATCCTATTTTAATACCTACATATTTTCACTATTTGTCATCCTGTTAACAAAACTGCATTAAAACACAATATTAGAAATCTAAGAACATTTTTATGGAAAGGATACAATCTACTGTATATTTATGCATGTCATAAAGCCCATAATGTATCTTGCATGAAACCATTTATCTTCATTTCGTAGGGTCACAACAAGTACACACTACTTTTCCTTCAGGAAGCCTGTGGCATGTTGAGCCAGGCATCAGTCATAATAAGAAGCAAAAAAGACAAACTTATTTCATTAAAAAATGGTGCACAAAGTAAAGTGGAAAACTCCAAATTTTTTAATTAACGGGATTGTGAGCATCACTTATCTTTGAAAACAGCAAATTGGAATTAATCACATTTCAAGACCAAGTTAATATTCTCTCTCTCTTCTACAAAATGACTGTGATTGATCTAAATCTAGTTATTTCATGCAAAACTAGGTTAAATACTGTAGATCTTTACGACCACACAGAAAGCATTATCATGACAGACTATGCTATTGTATTTCTGGTGCTGGGTAAGCCACAGTAAGTCCAACTGCAAGCTATCAAACCAGGGAAAAAACTCTAAGCCTTCAGAACAAAACATTTGCCCAGGAAGTTTTTTACAAGAACAAATTACTGAATTGCCTGAGCGTCCGGGTCCAGGAACAACATCATCCATCACACCCCCTTTCTCTCCTTGCCGCACATGAGGACACAGCAAGCCAAGGGCAACTCACCCACCAGCAGCACAGCTCAGACATCCACAGGTGCTCCCACACCTGACTGCTGTGTCCCCACCCAAGGGCCACTGAAGCACAGGGCACTCCCACCATGGTGTCTTTCACTTTCTCCTTTTGGGGAGTGCAATAGCAGCCCACCACATCCAGTTACAGCCAGGATCAGTAAGTACCAGGCACGTTTCTCCAAGAGAAGAGATGCTGGTTTTAGGAGGTACTTGAGATCTCCGAGTCTGGGCAACTCTGCTCATGTGCACAGAACTATTAGAAATGATTCTTTTTTTTCCATACGTATATATATATCTATGAATATAACACATGTTAATATCTGTAAAGTACAATGTATTGAAACATGCTGGTATCTCAGGATGGTTATAAACCATTCTACCATCTCTGACCATGGAAAACACTGTTAATGTCTCAATAATTTGAGACAATGAGGAGTAATAACAGTACAATAAACTACAGCAGATATAAGTGTAAGACTTTTTTTGAATCATACATTGTTTTATGCACAATCATATACTGAAGCTTCTCTATAGCTTAACTACCAATATTTAACATCCTAGCCAACATGAACAAAGGCTGTATTTGTTTGCACATCAAAAAAAGACCTACATGCTTTCAAGAGATATCTATACAAGATTCAAACAACTGGCAGTAAACACTGATTTTATTGAGAAAAGCCGGTGACTGGATATTTCTGAGATGTAAATGACATAATTTGGTAAGCCTTCGAGTTAGGGGCTGAGAGCACAGTGCATCATCTCTCTGCTCAGACTCTGCCAAGATTTTTTTCTCCCCCTAATTCAGTTTTGTATAAAATCTTAAGAGAACTTCCTGCTAGCAAGAAGACAATTGCAGGGTATGTAGTTATATGAAGATAATCAGATTCCTGTGGGAGCAGAGGTCCTCATTTATTTTTTTTTAAATCCTCAGGGGAGTGATTTTCTCACAACACTCACACCCCCCTACCCTATTGTGTCTTACTGCTTAATTAGCTACCGGATGAGATGTAGTTCTGTTTGCACCAACTTTATGTCTACTGTAATTGCCCTGAGTTGCAGTTTCAAGAAGAAAAAATTGATCAAATAACTACATATATTTTGTTTGATTAATCATGAAAAAATCATTAAGGGATTAAAGTGAAACCATTTCACTCCTGTTGATCATGTTCAGCAATTTGAAATTATTTTATGATCCTAATCAATGTAATTAATGAGAATGACGGTTAATTAGTTACACTAGCAGGTGGACCATGTAAAATGTATTCATTTAATGCCACAGAACATCACACTATTAGAATTTGGGTTGATTTTGTAGCATTCACAGAATAAGAGTTTAAAAAAGTGCACAGGACCGTGGTCTTTGAATTTTCAGCACACACACCATACAAACACATGTGCACACTCAGCCACGCAAAATGACTGTCAAAGGCACCACAGACACACAGCTATTGGGAGATTTAAAACCATAATCAAACATTCTTCTTTTAGTGATTTTCATCTTTATGACAAGTCCCTACACTACCTCACAGCAAACCCTCCTCCTGGTACATTAGGAACAAATCAGGTTTCAAAGTAACTTGGGGCTTCACTCTCATCATCTTATTAATTCAGTCACTCTCATCTGGTCCTTTCTAGTCTCTCCCTAAAGAGAGGGCTTTTTCCAAGAGAAATAACCTCTTGGGTGTAAGCTTGAGGAAGACAATAAAAGTGTTAACTGCTCTGCAGTGTTATGTAGCTAATTAGCAGTATTACAAGTTTAAGGGTGGTTTTGATAATCATGTGGCCTGTGAGGGATTGCCGTCCCCAAGGAATAAATGCAGACTAATACTTTTTCTTTCTCTGAGGAAAAAAATAACCCAGCAAACTGAATTGTGGAAAAATGTATGTATTTATATGGTGCAAAACTGTTCAGGTTTGCCTTTGCTGAAAGAACAGGCAGAACAATATTACCCAAATTGAGGGAGCAACACCGCTCCTCAAACTCCTCTCCAGCCAACTTATAGATTGGGTCTAAACACTGCAGCAACTGAGAGAACATGCAGTCTCACAAAGGCAGAAGACATTTCTGAAGCATAATGGTCTCTTTAAAAGACAGCTCAGAGAAAAGGAGGCCTGAGCGCATGAACAGACTGGGCAGGACCTGGGCAAGAGGAGGGGATCCATCGCATTTGAGCACAAAACTTCTGGCCCCCTTTTCCCAACAAGAATTCGGTGCCACTCCATCTTGCTCTGCAGCCTCATTTGTCCTATGTATAGAATCTCAATATAGTGTGCATTTGTCTGCACCTTTTAATTATACACAGCCACAGTGCTGTACTAAGACATAAATACACACTATAATCATTAAACTTAAAATATTACTTTAAAAAACATATGGCCCTAGGGTTAAAAAAAAACCCACAGTCAATCAAACCTTTACAGGTTAAATATCAAGATGACAAGTGCACTAGAACTAAAGATCTGAATTTACTCTTTGCATATTAAGAAAATCCAAGACTAGAGACTCCAAAGGCAGAAGCAGTTAACAGGACAGTTCCCAGCCACACAACTAAACATGCAGCCAAGTCATGTTTGCTGTCAGTAAGGAAATTCCAGGTGAGCTTAAGCTCTTGATCAATCCCTGACATGCTAGGTCAGTCCATGGCTCTGAACTACACTGTTTGCAGAAGGCTTTTTTCACTATTATCATCAGAAAGAAGGCAAGGGCTGTCTCCCTTTGAAAGATGCTGACGTGTCAGTGAAGGAAGAGACAGCAGAGCAAAACTACTATGATAAACCTTCAGGGTGAGCAATCCCACAAGAACCCATTTCTAGCAGTTTAATGAGCTCTTCAATGGCTGTAACTCATCATCATCAGGGATACTGGGAGGAAGGGCTACATTTCAGAGAAAGTGCTCCCCAACTCCTTATTTACACAACTCCTTATTTAAGCACAACTCCTTATTTACAAAAGGAGAGAGAAAAAACCCAAAGCAAATATCACCATTGTTTCTATAACATCACAATGGTAATCTCAATGGACTGGATCCAGATTCTGTGGAATCAGCCTCAGTCTTACCTGCTGGTTCCTACACTAAATATTCCATGTACATAACTGTCGGCTTGAGCCAGTGTATATTGGCCTCTTCAGATGAAAGAAAATTGGTGTCGGCAGCCTCCTGAGCACATTTTAATAATCAGCCTGATCATGGGTGCATGGCAGCTGCTCGATTGATGGTGTTAGACAGCGAATAAAGAAAGATGCCAGCAGTGCCCTCAGATCTGACATAACGAGGGAAACATCAGTCATTTGGCTAAAAGGCTCATAAAGGCTCCATCAGCTGTGACACAGGAGTCTGTCTTATGCAAAGCTAATGAGGAAATGTGGCAGTGTTAGCATTCTCTTTAGACAGTAACAAGTTGTGAGTGAGCTGCATTTCAGATGAAAAATTCAGTTGAAAACAGTGCAGTTTTCATGATCTTTCCCTAAATAATATGCTGATGTCTGGGAAAGACTGTTAGAAATGAAAAGATTTTGAAAGGGTTTTAGGACAGCCATTCCCAATGCCAGTAGCCTGTGTATTGATTCCCAACTGATACCCTCTGTACATAAGACTTAGCTCAGCTGACTAGGTTCTGACCGCCCTCACCATGGATCTCAGACTCACACAGGCTGCTATTACTCTCTTTAATGCTGGGAACTACTGAGTGTCCATTGGTCACCAATTAGCAAAAACCAGGCACAAACAGGGCTTTCTAATTAATCGATGCTGACCTGGGAAGGAGTGAAGACACATCTGCATAACCCAGTCCTGCACTGGGCTGCTGCTTTAGGCCCCTCAGGGCTTGGGAAGCAGCAGTTCAGAGTCATTTGAGAACACTGCCCATCTCTTCCATGTGAATATTTTAAAGCAGTCGTTCTCCAGGAGGGTACAAGCAGCTAACCCTGCCCATGTATTGGGTTGCAGATCTAGCCTGTGAGAACAGCATACCCTGTCAGAAGGGTTCCTTTGGAAGGTAAGGTAACAGAAGGGAAGTGGGGAAGAAGAGACTCACAGATGAACTTTCACTTTCAGTCAAATTTCCATTTCTAACAACTTCTACCATTTCAGTTTCCTAGCATGTTGATATATTACACTAATTACAAAAATGACCTTCTCCCCTTCTACATTTTTTCTTCCTACCACTGCTCCAGTCAATAGATTTACAGTCTAATGTTATTTCTGTGTATGCCACGAGAGCCATTCCAACAGCAACAGGGCATTATGAAAAAAGCAGTCAAAAGGTAATTAGAAATCTTGCTGAAATGTTATGTTTGTTACGTGAGGATTACAATGAATGATTCAATGAGCCTCAAAGTTCATCCTTAACATTGATAAGTGGGTTTCTGCCAAGAAATGCACAGCTGGTGACAGCAGGGATTCGGGGTTTGGGAGGGACAAACACTTCTAAGGTGAAATTGGAGACAGGGATTAGAATTGGAGGTCTTTAAACAAAGGAGGTCTTTATTCCTGGAAATGTTAAAGTCATTTTTCAGTGGCAAAGGAAATGCCATTTTTATAGCACATACCTAATCTTTCCCTTAGTTTTGATAGCAGATGTTTAGTTATATAGGTAAAAAGTGGGATTCCAGTGCTAGCACAAAGAAAAAGGCCACCAGGTTTTCTGACTGTTCCTCACCCGTTGTGCTGTGGCCCTGTGTGCGCCACTTCATCTACCTGTACCTCCAGCTCCATGTTAACACAGCAACTAGAGAAATAAAATATTGATAAGCAGGGTTAACTTGGTATACAAAGAGCTGTCACAACAGAGATCCCAGGAAGCTAGAGCTGCAGATGCCCAAAAGTTACCCACAAGTCCTAACATCCCGTTCCAGACTATTCCTGCTAATTGCAACAGTAATATACAATGTAACCTGCCTGAAAAGGCAACCGGCTAAAAAACAACTCCTACGAGGTTCTTCCCAAGCACACTCAATTGCTCTAAGTAATGTTTCATTTTTCTTAGAGGTCCATCTCAGTTGCATTGTAGCAGTCCTCTCAATGACCATTGACAACAAGTTTCAATATAATATTCATGGATTGGAGCTGCTATTAAGGTTAATTAATGCATGTTTCTGAAGACTGCTGAGGTTCTTGAATGGAAAGTTATACTTGTATATTGGTGCTTCACTGATACTAGATGAAGAAAAAAATACATTTTTCTTATGAAAATTAATTCTCTGGCCTCTTTTTATACCTCTGTGCTGTAAACTAACTCAGTTAAGCTTTCTTTGTAGTAATGACTTACAGACCATAATACCTTTCATAGGAAGAGACTTCAAAATTGCACCAGCACTTTGGAACACCCTGTCAGCATCAGCGAGTTACACTGCAAATGGTCTAAGTGCATAATTTTTTAACAATAGGGCTTTATTTCTGCTGAAAGTTAATATCACTGAGGTATTTCACTTTTATCTGGCTCCATTTGCACTTATATTTGCTTGGTAATGTGGCTTTGCCAAGTTATATTAATATAAATTATAGATTATTGTTTTGGGACACATTCTTTTTTTCAGCTTGTATTTTAGAGCTGCACAATTTGTATGTGGTACCCTTTGCACTTTACTTTCTACACTGTATCCAGTATAACCACATTGCCATTTAGTATAATGTATTAGGTTAAGGGTATATACTGCCTAGTTTGTAAGAAGCCAGTGAAATTTTCCTCAGAAATAAATGCATGCCCTAAAGCCATTTCTGCAAAATACTAAATGGTAAACAATTACAATGCTTATGCTAAGCTCCGTGTTAACAGCTGCATGTATTACAGACTGACACACAGAACATTGATACAGCAGTGGCTGTACAGAACGTATTTAAAACCATATTTCAAAGCTTGTAACATGCCAACATGCAAATTAATAAATTCTTCTTGCCAAATGTCACTGGCGTGGTGATTTCCTGCCAGCCTGGGCGTCATTCTCCTGAAGCAGTAAAAGTAACACAGTCAATCTCCTCTGAATCCTATCTCCCCTGCTTCCTGCAGGGTCCCTGGGAGTTTATGATTCATATTGCAAAAGCTGTATGCAGTAGCCCTTTGGGGATATATATTAATGAAGAAATTTTCTCACGCCAGAGCTGCCTCTTTATTGGAGTACGAAGGGTACAGTCTGTTCTGAGCGGCTTTTTAATTTCTCATAATTAACCCTGCCAGAATTAACATCGGTGGCATCACTGACAGCAAATTAAAGAAGCCACATCAGCAGAGTCAAAGCTTTTTGTGTCTTTCCCTCTCCCTCCTCCCCTTCTCAGCCCCCCCATTTTCTGTGTGTTTAAAGAAGAAAGTTCTCAAAGTCTGACAAGACGATCATCCTGTCATTGCACTAAGAGCCCTGCTGGGATAGGTATGATTAGAGCATTTTCAGACTTCCCTGCTGTTAATACCAACCTATTTCAGCTCTTAACTGGCCACGTGCCATGTAGATTTGTGGCAAAGAACCATGGCTTCAGTTTCGTTCACTCTATGAGGTACAGTTGCTCACCTGATCTCCACTGTGAGTGATGGAACTAAGATCCCATGCCCTCTGCAGCATTCAGACAGTTTCTTCTACTTGAATGTATTAAAAGCCACATCAGCTGTGCTTTGAGTGTCTTTAATCTACCTTCATATCAGCCCCTTTTACACAATTCTGGGCAGATGATGAAAACACATTACGAACACCAAGATGCCCAAACAAACACAATTTTTCTTCTGTTAAGCCAGAAATAAATGTGTTAAGTTTTGATATTCCTGCAGCCACTCAGATGCAGAATTTCAGAGGAGAAAATGGACGGACTATCAATATCTTACCTGTTCTTCTTCACTGCATGTCTGAGAAGAGAAAGGGATAACAGAGAAAGCCCAAGGCAGTAAGGCTCCTTTGCCCCCCATGAGTGCTCTGAGCATCAAGGCTCTAGAGGTCAAAACTAGATCGGCTTACACAAATATTTACCCCATTGTTTGATCTTTTGCTGAAAAGTGACAAATTCTGAAGCTGAAAGGTCCAACAAAGGTGAGACACGATATGACTGCTGCTGTTACAGTCACATGCCAAGTTACAGTGGATGAACTAAAAAACAGTGCTCTTCATCCATCTACCTACTGATTTCTGTGGAAATCATGTTTATTGATCCTCTTATTCCCTCACTCTAATCACAGCCTCTTTAGCAATGAATGAAACTTGAGATTGTGGCCACTTTGTTTTCTGCAGGCACACACGTCCTTCCACGGGACCACACTAGGAGATGGCAATTTTAAAGCTCTAAGGAGAATTTCCAGTACTACCCTGCTACTCTAGACTTGCTTTGTTTCATACTGTCACCTTCCCAGGGGCCTAGCATTGCATCTGACTTAAAAATTCCAAGTGTTGAAATATTTGCCTGGATCTCAAAACTTCCCTGTAAAGATAGATGTAAATTTTGCAGAATATGTAAATATTGCAGAATATGTTGCGTGAAGTACCTTCCACTGATTACCAGGTATGATGTTATTGAAATACGTCAATCTAAAAAGCCCAAATCCACAAAGCCAATAATGTTTTCAGAGATTTGATGGCTTAAGACCAAGAATAGGGATTTCCATCAATAGGGCGTAGAAGTCAGAGAGAACACAATGGCTCTGAGCAAGCATGTGACAGCTAACAGAGGTGCACACGCACTTCCCTCGACAAACCACAGACTGCATTGTAAAACACTGCAGTTGGTGTAGCATTGGAAGTGTGCCAGTGCAACCAGAACGATGATATGCTTCTTGCATTGTCATCTGACTTGATAGGCACTGTTAGAACACAATCTGTGAGCAATTTCAGTGTGCCACAGAGACCACCAGAGGGAAGGAATCTGATTTACATTCAGCGGTCTGAAAGGTCACAGCAATGATGGTGCTGCAGATTACTTGCAGATATGACAGCAGTATCAATTGCTTGAGACTGTAATATTAAGTGTTTGTGTGTGTGTCTCTGTATATAAAAATAAATGCATAGTTCTGTAAGAAGGAAATGAAACTGTTAAATAACTTTCAGCATTAAAACTGGGAGACAACTGAATTTTTTGCAAAAGTTGTCATTAATTTAGACTTCTGTGATGAGGGAAGCATAACAACCCTGAGAGGGAATGAGTTAAGGATAGTACTGGTACCATGCACCAGTACCATCTTAGCTCACAATGGAAGAAGAAAGGTATGCATCTCTTCAGTTGGCTATAATTCACATGTAACTCAAGCTGCTTTTTTGAGAATGTCATTTTGGGTCATCAGTAAATTATCCTGCATGTAGCTACAGTCCTAGACCATATTCTTGTCCCCCTTTAACTTTTCTGATCTCTCAAAGTCTCAGAATTTTAATTAACTCCCTGTGACTCTTCCCAGATACACACAACAGTTGAGAAGATTATCAACTGCACAGGATTTCTGGGGTTGAGTCTTCAAAGTCCTTGGGTAATTAAGAGAGGTTTCCAATGGGCAATTGATATTCACACATCTTTCTGGGTTGGTCCTCTTGATTTTATGACAATTTCCATCACTAACATACACATTTTTAAAAGTCTACAGATGGACAACTTAGCTGGGAGTGCTGTAGCATAATAAGCCAGCAAAGAACGAATGCATGTGAAAAGGAACAGCCAAACGGTGCTCAGAGCAACTGGGAAGGTATTTAGAGCTTAGTGCAGAAAAATCTCTGAAGCCATTTGTTTTGTGTATGGCTGCAGTAAAAGAAACAGCAACAAGGACACAGAGACGTATCAACCAAGGGTTGCAATACAAATCATAAGAACATGATTTCTCTAATAACTAATTCACAACTGGAATTCTCTCCACAGTTTCAAGCATCACACAGAATTTTACTGTAGATGGGGTGCAACTTCAGAAACCTTAACTCACCTTGGACACCTAAAGATCTCATGTCAAGACAGGCCAATGTGACTGAATTTATTCTTGCTAGGAAAGAGAGAAGTTTAAAATGACTGAACGGAAATATTTCATTTCAGATTAGGAAAAATTTTAATGTAGCACAGAGATGTGGGAGATGGGGAGAACTGGTTCATTACCAGTTTAAATGAAATAAAGAAAGCCAAAACTGTGGCCATCATTTCACATTTGGATATAAAGAGCCAGTATCTGCTATCAGTGACAGCTATAAAAGTCTCATTGACTTCAATGAAAGCTGCAAGTGTGCATCTAATTGAGGAATCTGGATCACAAAATGTAAAGAAAAATCATTTTGCTTAGAGAGTAATGAATATGCCATATTATGCTGCCAAGTAATATTATTGCCACGAAGTCTCAATGAGTTTATGAAACAGATTGATATTTTTATTAGTAGAGAGTAGATTGAAAGAGAGCGACAAAATGAGAATGAAAAAAGGTAAAAGAAAGCAGGCTTACTGGGCCAAATGGCTTTTTCATGTCCATAAATTGCTAAGTGTATTTCTAATTAATTTCCCAATTCAAACAGCCAGAAATAAAAAACAGAGGCTTTTGAGTGTGATGTGAACTCAGGAGAGACTCTGTAGACTTGGACAAATAATAGTATAAAATGCTTTATGAAACCAGAGGGTTTATGCTCTATAAATAACTTCCACGTATTTTTATTCTTTACACGTACAATATTACTGAGGACTGGATGATAGCTTTTCACTGCTGCCTGGTTGACTTCTTCCACATACACACCCAAGGTAATGACGATATTGATCCTGAAGAGACATTTTTTGAGACAGATAAAAAAGCCACAGAACTGAACTAATAGAAAGGGCCTAGCAACTTGGTGGTAAAGCTTTGGTCCTTTTAAGTGAATAGCAATTGGCTATACAGTTTAAAACCCACATCCTAGTAACTTCAGGGGTCTGCGATGAAGAAGAAAAAAAGAAGAGAAGAGTAAGACATCTAAAAGATGACTTATGGCAGTCAGTGCCTTTAGCAGTCCTTTAGATGGCTCCCATATAAATTTTTAGGAATCTAAATATTATTTAAATCAAAAAATATATAAGATACATGTATTTGTCAGTGTAAACAAGAGACTTACTGAGAAAATGCTTCTGATCTTTAGGATTTACAGCATGCTCTTTTTTGGCTAAATGTGCAATTCAAAACGTGCCTAATTCCTAAAATCCATATATGTGACACTGCCTGGGTTTCCATGACTACTGCTCTGAAAACCATATTAATTATTCAAGAGGTCCATGCCATTCTCCCTGCGTTCCATAAGGAATGCTGGGAAGCCCTGTCTGTCTTTATAGAGCAATACAGATATTTAAAAGGACTGCATCACTGGCTCTAAATACCACAGATATTTTCTTACAGCACTATGATATCTGCATGATAGGTCCCATAAATATTATTTAAACACTCCAGTGCATCAGAACAAAAAGGAAAAAACCAAAACACAACAAAACCCCCAAACCAGAAAAACTCCTCTTTGCTTCTTTTCTTCAAAATTTCAACAATCTTCAAAAAGGTGCTTTAATTCTAGTCTCTGTTTATCATCTTGATATAATCCTATTTTAAACAAAGTCAACTGGCTTGCACGCAGGAGAGATTAGTCGCCTGTGTTTTTCTAGAGGATATAGTTTCAAATTGTGAAACTTACATTAAATCAAATTTCTCACATCAGCTGTGACTAAGCAGCTGTTTGCCATATCTGCTGATCTCTGTATATTTTAATAACCATAATCAGTGCAAGGAACATTCTTTGCAGATAACGTTATCAAAACACACTGTAACAAAGTAAGGAATGTCAGTGTTCAAGCAGCACATACCACCGCCGTGTCCTGTCACAGCGGAGCGATCAGTGCCAATCACCCCAGAGCAGCACTGGTGCATTACAGGGCCAATTACTCAAAGGCAGAAAAGAAAGGAAAGTGAGCCAGATCCTCTTCTAGTGGGAGCAAAACAATGGAGTTACCCCAGATTTATACCTGTGTGACTGAAGGTATAATCTGGCCCAGCATCAATCTTGCTGACACAGAGTCACTTGGGATCTCAGACTGGCATATATGTAATACTCAGGCAGCCCTTACAGAGAAAGTCCATAGAATGCAAGAGAAAACAAGAGCTTTTCTGCAGAATTTAAGTCAAACCACTGCACAAAATGCCACTGCTGAGATATAGTCTAGATCTCAATTAAATGCTCTCTATTCCTTCCATGTTCTAGTTGCAAAAATAATATTATTTTTTTAATGTCTATATACTTAGGGAATATTTTTCTGCTGAAGAAAATGTGTTTATTTTTTCTTTCTGGAACCGTCAAGTTACATCTCTATTACATTCTCCAGTAACATCTACAGAATATCTGAACGCGCTGCTGCCCTTTTACCTAAAGTGGGGATTTAAACAGTAAAGTGAATCTGAATTTCCCCAAAGCAAGGATACAGCCTTCTTTCAGTCCTGTCACCACATAAAAAAAGTGAACAACAGGGAAAACAGAGCTCCAGATTCAAAGCCTATCGAAGTCACAATACCATGAACACATCCCAGACTGACACTCCCTGAGCATGATCAAATGCACAACAGTAAACAAACCAAAAACTGCAGAAATATTTTCAAGTCTCAGAATCACAGGAACACCCATCGTGCCTGTGCTTGCCTCTTGTAGTGTCTCTTTACAGTACTCCTCACACACCACATTGTACAAGCTGCTCTGCATCCTGACGTGGGGCACGGTATAGCAGAGATCCAGGAGCAGGACCCCGGACTGAGATGGCACATCCTGTATCACCTAATTACCCTGTTTGAACATGGGCCTCCACTTCTAACATTTGTTGGATGAAAATCTCCTCCCTCAGGGTATGTACAGCACACAGCACAACCCTCATCCTCGCTCAGTTCAGCTGAGCATCAAGACATTGTTATGATTCAGCTAATACACTACTACATACAATAATCATTTCCAGTTGCCTATTTCCAGGTTTGGTTTTTTTTTTTCCATCTTCCTCCCAAACACATTTCACTAACAGGGCACCATCATTACTATTATTATTTACTATTCAGATTGCAGCTCTAGTGCCCACAGTGAGCATTCTTTATTACTCCCAAGTTCTCACTTGCCGTACAAAGTGCTCCATCCAAATACAGATAAAAAGTAATTTCCTCAAGAGCAAGGTGTGAACTGAGCATACTTAATTGTGCACTGTTATATCAACTGTATAATGTTGCAATAAAATTCCAAAACAATGTGATTAAAAATTATACCAAATGAGGATACCTAGGTGCCATAGCCAGTCAAAGCGCATTTATCCAATCTAAATTATATGCTAAGCAAATAAAATAAACATGCAATTTGCTAATTAAAGTGCACTCTCATGTATCCTGTAACCACCATAAATTATACAGCAACATTTAATTTTTTGACTGTTTAGCAACGTTTATGACTGCTTTACTAAATTAAACACAGAATGAAGATGGCAAATTAGTAGGAAGACTGCTTTCCCCTCTCATTTTCTTTCAGATTCATTTTTTTACAGTTTGTTTTTTTAATAATTGCACCTTCCTACAACATCTTAATTTTACTGTGGATTTTCTCAAGTTTTACTTCCAAAGTCTGTGTTCTACCCTATTCAATGACAGCTATTTGCTTTTATGAGTTCTCTCCAGTATGGAGGTCAAAGCATTTTGTTTATCTTATTTGAATAACCTTTTAATAAAAATTCTATTCTCAAAGTCCACACATTTGGATAATGACAAGAATGATGGTTTTTTTCCCTGAAATATGATTTTTCAATCTGGCCATTTCACCCCAAACCTACTGCCCAAATCACAAGTGGCAGTTGACTGGGTTCTCGTTGAAGCTGTGAGATTTCCATCATCTGGAGTCAAATGCTGAAGGCATTCCTGGATTCCACTCGAGGGAAACGGTGAACAGTTGGGCTTTGTTTTCTTTTAAAATATAAGAAAAGTCTCAGACACTGTTTGCCTGGCAACCAGGTCATCTGTGTTTTAGACTTCTCACAATGTTCTATCTAAGAATATGGTTAGGTAAAAACCATACCAAAAAGGGGGGGAAGCCACTGTTCAATCCCTTACTCTACTCTTTTCTACAACAGGATTAGTCATGGGATCTGACTTATCCTAGTTTCTTGCTTTCCCATTTACCACATCTCTTCTTCCCCTTGCACTCTCAGAGAAGACAAAATGCCAATGAATATGGAACCAAAGTGGTTCACTTTCAAATTCATGCCCAACACCCAAATATTAAAATCCTTCAGAATTTTCTATCTATCTAAACTTTAGAGCTTAGTTCCACCTATGACTATGTGCTCTTGCAAGCTAAAATGAAAGCACCAGACCACAGGACAGCCTTTGTAGTTGGCCATTATCTCAAACAACAGAAGATACTGTTCAGCAGTATTAGCACAGGAGCTGATGTTGTGCACCCAGCAGTGGCCTGCAGGCTCCCCAGCCCCTCTGTGCTGCTGCCACACTAAACCCTCTACGAACGTGGAGTTCATCACAGACTACTTGGCCCTCCTGGGCAGCAGTGCTCCTGAGACAGTTTGGCAGATTCTGATGCATTCTGCATTCTACAGAAATGCAATTCCAAACCAACATGCAACTGCTGAGACAATGGAAATGTTTTATGCTACTTTAAAGATGATTAAGGGCAAGAAAATCAGCTGAAGCCAAGGATCACTCCAGGAAACCTCAAATGGCTGTACACAGACAAGGTACAGAAACTGCTACGGAGACAATCTTCTTACAGAGGTCAAAGTGCTTTGTTGGAAATGCACAATATTAACAATCTAATGTCAGTAATTTCCCCCAGAGGTTAGAATCTTTGTAGATCTGTTTTTTCTAGAATATCCTAGAAATAGATATGCTAGAAGATGCCCAAAAGATACCCCACAGAGTCAGGCTTCTTACAACAAAGCAACCAAGCAACACTTTCTCCAAACCTTTTAGTTGCAATCTAGAATAATACTGTTTCATATATGTCTTCCTTTTACAGCAACTGAGGTGAGTATATCTGTACTTTGTTCATTACAGATGCCTTTTTAATTGGTATTACTTTGCTGGGAGGATCAGTGAGTTACCTCAGTGCTGCCCAATTTACAGTTTTGCTGCAAGACCTTTTCCCTTAGAAATACCCCTAAATTCCTGTCTTCAATGAAAACTGCCTCTCACTAGAACAAGGAAATAATTTTGCTATCTAATCTGCCTCCTGAAACCTTGCCTAAAGACAGCTCCTGCCTCATTGGTAATTTATTTTCTGGAAAATGGGGGGAAAATGCATTTCGTTTTGTCTTTCAGGCCATCCTTTTTCTAATTTTTCCTGCTGACTGGCATTTAATAATATTGCTTCTTCAATGAACAGAAAGCATTGGATTCTCTTGAAAACAAAATGTTGCAATTTAGGGGGGAAAAAAAGGGCAATTTCTTCTTCCTACACATGTACAGAGATATGTTAGGTCAAAAATATCCTTTATGCCTTGCCCATGGCAGGCTATGACACCATCTCTCAAACCTCTGCTAATGCCACGTGATGTAAAATAATTTTAAGTACTAGACAGAAACAGTCCCTGCAACCCTGCAGGTTTACAGATAAATCATATTTTCTGCTCTTGGAATTATGTCTCCATCTGCTTTGATTTTGGGGATTGGAACCAGATCTTGGACAAAGAAAGTTGATGCCAACAGCTTGTGAAGCCAGTGCCCACCCAAGGGATGTACTGGTTTTAAACTCAATGGCCTGTGTCAGTAAGTATTGTTAGCCTGAACACTCCAGTGCAGGGACACCACATTTTAATTGAGAGGATCCAGCAAATTTGTAATTTAGGGGATGGATTTACTTAGCATAAGTAAGATTCTACACTCAGTAGCATTTGGTCCAGCTGTTTATCAAACTTAGAACATTTACATATGACCTTCTTCAATCCCTCCTTCTCACCTGCCCAGCTGAGAAAAATCAATAGTGCTTTGTTGTAGGGTTATGAGAAATTCCAGAAGTGCAAGATAAGCTACTCTCTCAGATCAGCCCTAATAGCCAATGGAGCTCAAGGGAACTCACAATTACCAGGGCTATGGCTCGCTATTTCTGTGTTATTATGACTTAAGAATATTTTAATGCTGGAAAAAAAATAGTTGCCATCATTTCCAAATTAATTTCTGAAAGATACCTATCATGTCCTGGGAAGCTTTCCTAGCAGGCCTGAACTTTCGGACAAATGGAATAAAAAAAACTCTCCCACCCTCTCCTTGTCCTCCCAAAATATAACAGTGAAGTTCCTTTATAAGTAAAAAGAGTAGAAAACATTTTTAATTAATTAAAGTTATTTAGATGAGCCTATTTTATACATATAAAAAAAAGGTAACCAAGTTACAATAAAATTCAAGCACCTTGTTTGTAGAGTGGGATTCATCTTTTTTACCATTGTGAAGCCAAAGTAACAGCACAGGACTGACTTGTATTAAGACCAGATTTCCCAAAAATAAGGGAGACTACAGCCCTGCCTGTTGAGCTCTGCGGGATTTTTGCCTAAGTGACTATTGCAAGATAAAACCTTTTGACATAAACAGCAACGAAACTGAATTTTAAAAGAAAAATGTTTAACAGAAAATGCAAGGCAATTATCTGATTACTAATAGGAAGAGGTACAGAGCCACGCTGTATAATGTTCAAGGGATTATCCAGCTTTGAACAATGCTTGCTTAACAGCTGCTACCGAACTGTGGTTTGTGTACTTGGCAGAGAGTTTCATTAATGATAATCTACAGTGTTTACAGCCCATAGGCCTCTAAATATGTTAAGAACCTTTTTTATTTGTATTTTATAATCCTTTTCCCTTATGTTTTATGTTTTTCTTGATATTTTTGAGATCTGAGGGGGTTTATGTTTCAAAATGATTCATTCTGCTCTGACAACTGCAGAGCAAGATTGCAGTAAATGTTCCCTTGTTATCAAGACTATGTATTTATAAACAGAAAGGAAAACCATCTAAATTCATACCAGGGTTTGGATCACCACCAGCTAATACATTCAGATGCCAATATACAGTGCTCCATTGTTTACATGTGAAAGTAAATGTCAAACAGAGGAGTTTTTGCCAGTTACTGGATATTCCTCAGTCACTCCTTGGATCTGTCAGGTTGCAGCAAATTGAAACTGCCTTATTTTTGACATTGCATTTGACCTGAACTTCATTTAGAGGAATCCCACAATTATTTTAAAGGTACAGTATTAAGACCTAGATTTGCTTTAAAATTCGGTTTTTGAATGTTTCCCTGATCTTTTCTCTATGGCAACACTTAGGTAATACCAGGAAAACAGAACATCATTAAGAATATAATTCTGTTGTGGAGGGGATTATATATTATGCAGTAAACTAGGAAGATCATCATGATTCAAACGCCAAGTTGCTGAGTCCTGGCTGCAATTGTTTGGACACACGGTATTTCAGTGGCCACAATTCTGTCACGATGAAGCCAAAGGAGATTATTCCTTCCAAGCAATTAGCATAGCTAATTTTGACACAGGACAGCACACTTCTGCATTTCCTCCCTCTCTTGTGGTCTCCCCGTTCTATCATGGGATTTGTGTGCATTCCCACTGCAGAGCACTCCTGCCAGGCTGTGCTCCCTGGGGCTGTGGCACTGCAAAACCCCCCGACACCCACAGCAGAGCCAAGCAGGGGCTCCCAGTGATGTGTTATCCCTGTTCCAGCCGCTATCACAGGGCCATGAACACGCCATGGAAACCCACTAGAGGTTTGGTTTTTTTCACACTGGCCCTCCAGTGCACCGAGCTGCTGAGCCAGCCTCACTAAAATGTACACTTGAAAGAAATCCTCTCCCCTCCTGATCACTATTGGTTTCTATAGAAACAAGAAGGAACCTCTGTTCTTCTCGTAATTTTTCCCTAATGCTTTTTTGCAGACTGTATGAAACCAATTTTTTTTAAGGGTTTTTTTTTTAATTATTTTTTTAGACTCTACAGCCCTCCATTTCTAACCTCATTCATCCAATCAAAGAACAATAGATTAGATAAAAATGGGCATGGGATTTAAATTTTAAGCAACTCAATCCTATGCATTAACTATCTGTGGTCAATCCATCTCTCCTGGGTCATTTTATGACTCGAGCATTTCAAAGTAAATAGTTTAAAACAACGGTACATCACAAGAGTTAAAAGGGGTCAAGAGGATATTTACTTAACCACTAGTTGACTTTCTAACTTAGAAATATTTCAGCAGTTACTGTATTTAAATGAAATCCATCTCTTCAGCATCCCCATAAATTACTCTAAAACTCCAGGGTTCCTGTCCACATTGTGAGTCACCACCCCAATGCCTGCAACTTCATATTTAGAGAACTGTGATGTTTGCTTGCTTTGTTATTGTGCCCTTCACCAGAGACTGCATTTGCACAGGAATTGCTAAGGCTTGTAAATATTGTATCTGCCTTGAATCACTACACAAATATACTTGCAGTTAGTCATATAAAGAAAACTAAGGGCTGTTGAGCCATGAAAAATTTCTAACAGAGGTTTGACTTTAAAAAATTGGAGAAAAAATTCTTTTCAACAAATAGACTAATAGACTACACCAGCCAGAAGGGAAAGGAGCAATACAAAGATGTTATTCGGGATCTACTGTTCTCTCCTATCACAGAAAAAGGAAGCAATAATCATTATTCATACCATGATGACGCAATTTAATGGTGTTTTATAAAAACAACAATGAGCACTCATTTTCAGTGCACACAAATAACTTTCTTTTATAGTCAATTCATATTTACTCACACGTTTACTTGGAAAGCTTAATATTCATGCACATACAAATCACTTACTGTAGGAAGAGACTTGAACTAAACAGAATAGAGGTTGATTATATTAGGCGATTGCAGATGGGACCAAATTGATTCCTGATGTCGTACTAACACAGTAAACTGACACATAGGACAGCTTCTGTCCATGGATGTGAAGGAAGAATTCAGTACAAATACTGGTTTTGCTACTGTTGCTACCACACCAGCACTGTCAGATTATCAGCAAAGATAAGAATGGGACAATGGTGGAGCTGCAATCTGTGAATTCTTATTTGTTTTATAATCCTGTGTTAGCCTTTTTTTGCTTTAAACAAATTAAAATCCTTCCGCAGGTGCTAAGGATATTATGGGAGTTGTAAAGTGAAGAAAGTGCTGTGTCAGATTCCTCCCTACTTAAACTCTAAGTCAGCACACAATTCTTCTACCACTATATATAACGTTATGACTTTCAGCAACAGCTTTGAGGATCCAGCACAACAATGTGCAGGACTGAAGTCACCTCAAAGCCCTTGGTGGGTCTGGTTAAGGCTGTTACTCAAAGACATTTTTTATCTCAAGGAAAAAGGAAAAGAAAAAAACCACTTATTTTACGGTTTCTTTCAGTAAATAACTTGTCTCATGCTTTTTTTTTCCCCTTGTTAGATTCAACATGGCAGCTACAAATACAAAACTCCTAATTCAAGATAGAAGAAATGAATACAAATTCCCAATGTTACATTTTTGCAAAACAGTCTATCCTAGAAACAGCTGTTCAATATCAATTGTTTTACATTCTCAGAGAGAACTTGTCCCATAACTAACATATTCTCAATTTCTTAGAACAGTTATTGAGTGTTTGCTCCATAGGCACTAGCCACACTAGAAGTCATCAATTTGCAGAGGATTTGTTCTGCTTCGCCATAGAAAAATATTCTGTGTCTACAAAGAACCATTTTCAGCATCAAATTTCATTCCACTTTGTAACATTTATGACAAAAAAAAAAAAAGAAAAAAAGAAAAAAGAGAAAAAACAAAGCCAAAAATCAAACAAAAAACCCAACAATCCCAGCACAGACTGGCATTCTTCAAAGGTTAACATGAGAAAAGACATATGACTGGATTGCTTATTCCAGCACTCAGCAGTCCATCAGTGATACACTGATATTAACAAGGATGGAAATATAGAATGTTTGGTGATCTGCCAAAAAATTGTATGGTACCTACCATGCATTTTCTCTTTTTGTCTCTCCAGACAAAGAGCTCTGTAGAGCTTCATGCACAGAAACCTATTTTAAGGGATATATTGTTCAAAGAGGGGGGGGGGAGACTGAAAATTTCATATCAAGAACCAGGAGAAACATGTGTGCCACAACTATTATTGTCTTACCTGGAAAGAATTTAATATATGCTAAACTCCAAGTGAACAGATGTATGGTATAGAAGAGTGTGAGACTTAAGTTATTAACTAATTGTTAGTTCAGAAAAGCTCTGTGAAAGTACAAAATCTCTCTGCCAACATTAGACTACACTGAGGCCTATTAATCCCTAATAGAGCAGTGGTGAAAGAAAACCCACCCTACTGAAATTATACAACTTCTGCAAAGGGGGAAAAACCCAGCAACTCAAAAATCCCCAAAATTTTAGAAGCAGATACACACTTCATTTTGGTAACAGCAGAACACGCCTTCATTCTTTACCTCACTCCTGGTTTACCCTACATACAACTCCAGGTCTTACTTGTGTATGTCCATCTCCAGCTCTCCTGACACAGTTAACAGAATTCTCTGCCTGTTTGCTGTGGCTGCTATTACAAGATTATGTAGCAAAACAAGAATATCCAGTTGTTGGTCATTGATTTATCTATAAAACAGTAACTGTAAAAATGATAGAAGAGGCTCTGTACTAGACAGTCTTGTGAAACAGTTTATTACTTAAGCATTAATGACCCATTTAGAGGTCTTTACTGGTCAGGTAATGACCAGCTAAAGGAGTTAAGGGCCCGAGGCAAAGCACTCTAATAAAACCCTGCATACAGCATGTGTTTGGTTCCTCCAAATTCTATTAGGAAAGAGAAGCGTAAAGGGTAATGAAAGACATGTCCAAGAGGCACTCGTATCAGCCCTCTCATTTTATATTTGGCATAACACACATGGCCTTATTCCAGCGGCACAAATCATTCCTTGTTTATACTACCACCTATCATGGAGAAGAGCAGTAACTACAGCCGAAAATGACCAGCCATGATATTAAGGACACTGTTGCTTTGGGCAAATAAACCTTCCTCCAACTGACAGAACAAGTGCTGTTATGTGAACACCCACTATGCTTTGCACCTACAGAGAACACATGCTCAAAAGGACAAGAAGGGAGTCAATATATGCTGCTAGGCATCTAAGCCAGTCCTAAATCCTACTCTAGTAGTATTAAGGATGGAGGGATCAAATGCCTTCTGTATTCCTATGCAATTCTACTTGAATACTAACGTCCACTTGCTTTTTGCTGTTGCATTATGAGAGAAGGCATAGTAAAACAGGAGTTTAATATTGATATCTCCACTGTAAGGCTGAGATGGAACAGCTGTATATATATACTTGCCAGTAAATTAGAAAGCCAAGGGTTGGAACATTACCCAGGGCCTCACTCTTGGCTTCAGAGGCAGGTACAACACTCAGGCCCACATAACCGCATCTTGCTATTACAACCCCACAGCAGCATTGATTTTGGTCCTGATTTACAGCATCATTTGTTCTTGATAAGAGCCACTTGCCAGCACTGCTCAGAAAAAAGTAAAATACAATCTAAGACTGGAAATTAGAAACAAGAGTGGGTAAGAGGCTAGGAACTGCTAGAAAAACGTGCAAAGATTCCTGTATTTACAGGATGAGATGTTCTAGGTATAGGCAAGTTTAGCGTCTCAGCATTTATTACTGTCTCACATCAACAGTAAAATGAGGATAAAGAGCATTCTGTTGACTTAGTAAAAAAGTGACTTAATTTCACTGTCACTTCTATGTCTATAGTATATTTGCAATGTTTATTTTAAAAACCACTCTATGTTTATATGACTAATTATAGTAGCTTCTTTCCAATTTTTTTGTGCACAAACAGCCTTTTAAGCCATGCCCAAGCTTATTTCAGACCTGAACAATCCTTCAGAGCCACTGCAGCTAATTATATCACATTAAGCCAAGTTTAATTCATCTACTGAGTAGAAAAATGGTGGCTTACTACTTACACCTTCAAACTTTCAAGGTTAAATATGTCAGTGCATTATTTCAGACCACGTGAAGTGATCACAACACAGTCCAGGCATTTGCCAAAACTAAGTTTTTCATCAGAAGTGGTCAGAGAAGCAAAACATACACAGTATTACACAGATATGATTACTTCCTCAGCTATACACTTTGAGGAGCTAAGGATACAAAAATAAAATTCAGACCCTAACAAATGCAGTGCATGCAGCACAAAGCCTGAACTCAAACCAGAGGATTTACCCATTTTTTAGAGCCCAATTATAAACTTTTGCAATACAGGGTTAACAGCAAAAGTGCTGACATAGCACTAAGTATATAGTGGCGCCTGCAAGCAGCACTATAATTAATCTAAGTGTACTGTCATTACACTAAATGCTGCTTCTGCAGGATCATTCCAAATCATGAGGCGCTTTCTGTTTCTCAGATAACATGCAGTTTATTTCCAATCATGTACATTTCCAGTCATGGCATGATTTGCTAAAGGAACATTAGGTCTTGAAGCAATATCTTAATCAAATCAGAATCTTCTTCTGTAAAACAAATCTTTGGCTCTTAGAGAATTAGTAACATCTAATGCCTTAGGATACAGATGTGAAACTGTGAGCTGAAAAATGCACTGCTGGAGACCATAGTCAGCCTCCTTGCTTCTAGCCATTTACAAGTACATCTATCTAACCTCCTACCTACACACCTCCACTTTATATGGTCATAAACCACCAAGGCAATATCTAAATTATACCCTGAAAACTCCAGGTTTGAAATGGGTTGTATGAAAATTCACCTCATGTGGTTTATTCATTTCTGCAAGAATACAAGAGACTGATTCCTTTTGGATGGAACTCGTTTAAACAAAGCCCAAGAGCAAACACCCATAAATTAAAGCATTATTGGTATTTATGAAGAGATATGTGTAAACTGAGTGAATTTTGTGCAAAAGTCTTAAATAAAGGAAAGAAGTGGAATCTTGCATATAAAACATTAACTGCATTCACAAAGTTAGTAAGTACTTTGTGAATTAATACTTTCAAATGCACATTACATGAAAAAAAAGCACCCTGTTTGGAAACCTGTTTATTCACATGCAATTCTGGCTTCTTCCCTACTGCCTCCCACATCCACTGAAGTCATATTGTCTTAATAAACTAAGAAAATATGAGAACAGAAGTAATTTAAGTATTCTACAATATCTATCTGAAGCTAGTAATTTATAATGGACAGACATTTATTCAGAATATATTAATTTTACTTCAACAAAAGCTATATTTGAAGCAATTGTCTGCTTCAGGAACTCTGAGCAAGCTATTATGATTATGTTCACCAAATTAAAATATATATGCCAGAATCACTCATTTTTCACTTTTCATACGCAGCTCATTGATTAAAGACCAATCAGAATTCTACAGTGGGATTGCTGTAGTAGTGACTTTAATATGGAATCATTATGCTAAATTCGAGTAAATCACTTTGGAAAACTCTTAGACTCTCCAGTGTAGTGCCAGGTAAATTTATACACAGAAGTTGAAAAAACGCACAGTAAAAGTCAACAGCAAGTGAGAAGTCATGGCCACTGGGGCAGCACAGGCCACTGAGTTGTGCAGCATCTTCACCCTTTGCAAACAGCAGAGTTTCAAGACTGAGTATTAGATAAAACTTCTTCAGAAGCACATGCGTTTAAAAGACACCATCGAGCAGATGCAGCGCAATCATTCATGCAAAGGCTACTGTGCTGCAAAGCTGAGTTATATTTTTCCACCAATAAATGTGTTTCACCTACTAAACAAAGAAGACTGCAGCATGCATACATGCACACACATACTCAGAGAAGCCACAAAACACACCAGACGACTACTCTACATTTCAAGAGTAGATAGTGATTATAGGCATATGGTTCTAACCCATGGTGTGTCAAAACCTAGAGCAAAGTAATATTAACAAAGTAATCATACTTATTCTTTCATATCTAAAGATGGCAGTCCAAAGACATTTTAATTTTGCTTTCCTCCTTGTGTTGGTAGTGGCATTCATACAACTGCAAAGGCAGCTATACCAGGAAATTAATCTAGCTGTAAAGTAATTTCCCTCCCTCCCATTCCCACACACACCAAAAAAAGAAATTTAAAAAAAAATTAAAAAAAAAAGAAGAGAGAATGAGCAGGACCATTCAGCTGATCTAATTCACAACATGACATCCTAAAGTCAGTAGCACCATAAGGCACACAGAACAAATGCATGGCTGGAGTAAGACTGGAAGGCAGGACAGCATTTATTATACACGCGTCAGATGTAAAGCTAATGAACAGCACAACTACAGTTGATGGAGTTCAAGTTATGATGTTTTACAGATGCTTACACAAATATCCAAGGTTCATTATTCCCTTTGTCTTTTCAAGCTTTCCAACTCTCACCTTTGGAAATCGAAACTACCTCTGGCACAGACAACCACATATAAAACTTAGCCCAGTAACAACTAACAGCACAACCATGTGTTCTGTGCCAGGCAGCAGTAACACATCAGGCTATTACTACAGAACTAGAATGGCCAAACTATGCCAGCTCTGTTACAGCCTGTAGGCACACCTGCAGTTAGGAAAATTAAATTTAACATTCACAGCACACACTCACAGAATCCACCAATTACCTTGGTGGGATAATTCTCTGAAGTACAAAGACCACCAGAAGGCAGCTCAGAAAGAACATCCTAGGCCAACATCCTAAAACATTCAGAAGAGAAGTGACCGAGGGTGTACTGTCCCCTGTTGACTGAAAAAAGATGACAGCACCAGGAGACAAGGCCATTAAATTGTGTGGCAGGTGATATTCCACTGCTAGGAACACCTGGCTAACCCTCCATGTCACCAGGTCACAAGGATGCCTGAGAGGACTGATGAGCACAGCAGATTTTGGGAGGCAGACAGGTCCTCAGCTACTGCCTCCACATCTACTTAATCCACCTTCACATTCTTAACATTCTTTACTCAGAAGCATGAAAGATGTGCTAAAATCAAAAGCAGCAAATGACATTGGGAAGCAATTAGTGCTTTGGATGCACAGCAGCCCATCCTGGTGTGGAAGCCACGCTCACCCAGGGCCCATTGAACCTCACAGGCAGTGTGTGCTGTACGCTCCCATGTCACAACAGCAGCTCACATCTGTCAGCCAAGCCTAGATCCTAGCTATTTTATCCCACTCCTATCAGCTAAAAAACATATAAACACTTCAGACCAAAGACCCAACCACCCTCCTCAGGTGCATCCCAGGTGACAGAGCTACAGGATCAGACTTACTTCTGGTGCTGCGACTGCTGCATTTTCGGCTGTGTTGTAGCTCATCTTCAGGCAGGTGCACAGAGGCTGGCTCCTCCAGGATACCCTCCCCCTGGCAAGGGCAGCAGGCTCTGCCCCCTCAGGCTACTGAAAGCCCCAAAGTCATGCTTTCTCTGTCTCCAGGTTATTACAGAAAAGCCACAACGTGCTATGAAGGCAGAAACATCTTTGGAGGCTTTTGCTAGTTTCAAGGAGACAAGATGGGCTCAGATATCTCGCATCAGAAGAGGGCTGTAGGCACCAGATCATTAGTGGGCAGATGCAACCCTGAGTCAGAGCAGTATGCCAGCCCTAAAAGGCAGGAGCTCAGACATCACCGTGGATCCTGCATTTGCTAGTGGCTAAATCTAGTGATTAGTCAGCACTGAGAGCTGCTGAATCACTCTTCAAAGGCACCTATCTCCCTGCTGACATCAGCGAGGCAGCCACGCACTCCCTCCACTGAAATAGCCTGGGCTGCTCAGCTGTGGTCAGTACCCTTTTACTAAGCTTGCACAAGGCCCAAAGTATGGTACGTAAGTTTGACCCCTGACCTGCCACAACATACTTGCTGATACAATTATAATATTGACATGCATAACAAAAAGATGCCTGTGATCTTGTTCATGTAATTTTTCTGATAACAACTGAGATGTAATGCAATATTTATAGACAGTCTTAAAAATTATTAATAAATTTTTAAATCTTTTAAAGTTCTTTTCAATTCAGATTCTCTCTCTCATTATTAATTGTTCGGGTATTAATGATTTGAGATTAAATGAATGTAGGCATTGATATTCATACAAGACAAATTACATACTAAGCAGATGAGAATTAGCATGAATTACTTCAATAAACTTGAACTCTCCAAAATCCCTGCATCATTAAAAACTGCTTTTAATATATAAAAAACCCCAAAACAACCCACAAGATTAATATTGTATTTCATTACTGTGATTCTTTAACATTTTACTGACCGTGACAGACTTCACCTGGCTAAATCTCAATTTTGTCAGCTCTCATTGCAACAAAATCCAGTCTTAGAGATAAGGTGCTCTCCACAGGGGCCAAACAAAAGCTAATCAATACTTTCCAGCTAAAGGACAATCTTCGGCTAAAGATTTTCCTCACACCAATCTCAACTCAATTCTTAGAGGAAAAGAACTACTTAGGAATACATAAGCAATGAAACTCCCTGCTTCAAAATTTAACAGGAATTCTGAATAGTGGCAATTATTTTCCCATGCTAGTGGATGAAAGTAAGTGTAAAAAATTATGCAACAGAAAATATTTCTGACTAAAAAAACCTAATAAAGTAAAACTTCTGCTTCTCAGCAACAAAACAAAAAAAAAAAAAAGGCGTATCAAAGTACAGTGGCTTTGTTCATGACAGAATTTTGGTATTGTTCTAACATCCACTTTGACAGAAGATAGCTGGTAAGCCCTGTGTAAAGAACATATTTGAAAATGTTCTTCTTTTTTGTTTCTTTTTAATATCTGAAATCAATTAAACAATAATTAAGAATTGATTTTGGAATGCTTAAATCCTGCACATTTATGCTATTTTTTTAAAGTAGGGTTCTGTTTCTTCTGAGAAGACTTAAATATCATTGAATAAAATCCTTACGACTTTTCTTACCAAACAGTAGGATTTATAACTGAGAGGAAAATCCTCCTCTCCTCTTTTAGAGGAGTGCTCCTGTCAAAGTCAACGACACTGCAGCATCCTTGAAAAGCAACAGAGCTTACACTGTATCACCCACTGGAGTCAACAGGAGTGCCAGGAGGATGATAAAGAGCTATGGTTCAGAAGTACTTTAACACCTAAACAGAGACAAATTAGAAACGCTTAGGGAGGGTGTGTAGAAGTGAGGTTAATACAATTCCACAGAATGTTGCAGTTGGGTTCAGATCTCCAATCTGTCCACTCACAGTGTGGCAAAAAGTCAATATATGTATTTCAAGAACTATCACTAACTTCCCCACTAAATTCTGGTTGTACTATGAACATGGGAGTCCTTCCAAAAGATGCAAGTTACATCAAACGAGCAGACACATCTAATATGTCTGTACTTGAAGGCTGTGAGAAGGGCCCCATCTGACCACGAGAGGGAGAATTGAATCATACACATTGTTTATTCACACACATTTCAATCTCAAACCAAGCTCATAAGGACAGCAGTTCATAACTTCAGTACACTCAGGGGACTGAGATCCCTGCTCAAATCCCAGAACCTCCCTTTTATCAAGGGAGGTTAAAGCAGAGTCAGAAATGGTGGGATCACCAGGGACACACATTTGAAGACAAGCAGAATCTGAGTTTTCCTAATGATCTTATGAAAGACTCAGAAAAGCTGTAACAGATTTTTTTTAGATTCAGCCATGCTTTGTGTTTTTCACCTGAACAGGCACTGGTGTTTCTTTCTTGGGGCTACCTATTCCTGTAGTGCCACTGGAGCTCCAGAGTCTCTATGGGTGGTTGACTAATTTTGACTTTGGCTTTTAAACAGTGGGTTTAGCTCCTGACACTCCTGCCAGGTTTGTATTTTGCCATTAAAGTGTCCCATTCCTCATAAGGACAGCAAAAATTATGACCATAGCATCCAAAAAACTTCAAAGGTCCTGATGACAGTATTTTCCATGAAGAATGTGGGACACAGAAACCTGATCTTTCCCTCAAGTCTGCAGACCCAGAGTTTGCTGATAACCCCTTCTCAGGCCCACTGCAAAGTTCATCTATTTTCTGACTGCTGGGGAAGTCACAGACTGAGAAATGTATGAGGCTGTCGTGAGAGGTTTATGTTTATTACATTTATTGCTGCTGATAGCAATAACTAAGAACAGTCCCCACTGTACAGGACTTTGCAGATCTGCAATAAGTTCTTGTGTTCTGGTTGTGTTTCAGTGCTTGGAGATGTGCAGAGTAATGAAAGTAAATAAATAAATTACAACATCTGGGTTTTTTCACCCAGCTTCAAAACAGTCTTATTCTCATTTTTCAGGATCAACCATTACTCACACTCACTCCTGAGGATTTGCTTTATTTACAAAAGAACCCATAACCATATGACAAAGTCTATCTCAAAGCCTTCCTATGTTATTTGTGACAGGAATAATCACAGAGCATTTATCAGGAATTTTTAGTATAGAGCATGTTTTGTTTGTTGGACAGGATGTCTGGACCTTTTACTGTACTCAAATATATTATGTAAATCTCCAGCCAGCAGAAGGAGATGGGAAGAAAGCTCTGTTCAAGCAAAGCACATCACAGCAAATGTGACTGGGTCCCAAATCTTGTCATCAGATGGATCAGGAAACCCCACCCAAGCTAACCGTAGTTTCTTAACCTACTGATGTGTAATAAACAGCTACTTATCTCACCATCAAAACAACAACAAATGATTTACATTCTCCTGCTTTGGAGGAAAGCAACTGAGTTTTCTCCATTTGATTTTTAATTCCTTTTTCTTTTCTGAACACAGCTGAAATCTAATCCTATATATGGAAACTACTCACAAAAGCCAGCCTGTATCTGCCATGCAACAGCAATATGGGAACACCTGAGCCACATTCCCTATGCCCCTGCAGCTGCAACAAAATTAATGAGAAAGGAGTTAAAACAAACTTTTCCTGCACAATAGCAAAAGCTTTGTTCGGCAATAGGTCTATTTACATTATTTCATGTTACAGAGTTATATGTACTTCAGCAGAGAAGAGGGTATTTTGAAATCCAAGACATAGGAAACCAATTGCTGCTAAATTTCTATGCATCATGGCTGTACTGAACCTCAGAAAACCACAGGTCACCAGCCCATTTTCCAATTGTGTGGAGAAACCAGCTGCAACCCTATTATCCTGTGGGACCCTGCAAAGAAGCATCTTAAGAACATACATATATACTGTACATACATGATAATACATGTGCCATATACCACACATATGTATACATAATGCATATATATGCTGTATTATCATACAGCACATAAACAATACCAGCAACTACAAAGGTGTGTAGAGACACATATGCACAACTATATATGAGCTCTCTAAAGCCTGAGAACCCTCCTCAGCACACACTCAGGACCTGTTAATGGACAGTGTATCCTAGGTAAGTGTGCAGAATGTCCCCAGAGCTATGGGGCAGGGAAGGGCTTGGGGCTGGCACATGTTTCCCATACCCCTGGAGCAGGGCATGCAGGACAGGGCTGGAGGGCACAACCTCCAATCCATGCCTCCGACCCAAGGATTTGTTTGGAGGCAAAAGGGGAAAGGTCCTGCCCCCAGAGAGTGCCAGCACTGACACAGCAGAATAGGTTTATTTAGGTCACCACTTTTAGGAAGCTCAAAAATCCACAAAGAAGTTTAAGCGAGTTTTGCAAGTCCTGCTGAAAGCAGAAGTTCTCATGGACCAGTAAAGCCAGAGAGTGACACTAGAAAATACGGATGCCAGCGCTTCTGATAAGCAGGTTAGCCTGTAATGCTTCAACTGCTATCCTTGGTGTCACTAACCGCTTCATCCTGAGTGTAATTGACTCCAGGGGAAAACAAAAGAGGGGATTTTGTTTTGTTTTGACAAATCCACTGCAAGGCACCACACTAAGGTGCCAAAGGCTACTTTGTATTTACAATGCTGATGATACGCACAACTCAGAAGTTTCCTGACCTCAAGTACAAACACAACATGAAAGGTGATATATCAAACTGACACTATCACAGCTAGGAAAAAAAAAAAAGAAAAGAAAAACACCTCAGATTTATACCAGGCTTGCCTGCCTAGCATAAATACTAACATCAAGTTTGTAGGCTTTGTTATATCGCTGCTTAAAAGTTCTGTGATACGGCACAAGGGCAAAACAGTCCAGAACCAAATGGAAAGTGTTTCCAAACATAAACTTATGGGAAGAAGATGAAGGAATCTGATGAACGTGGAAAGAAACTTTCAAGTTCACAGAAGCAACAGCACAGTCAGGCCTCTTCTCTTTGTGCTCATGCCTTATCTTACTTCCAACCTGCAGGCTGTCAGCATCCCTGTTCATTGTCCCTACACCTTTTTTCCCCCATACCCCTGTGCACATGTGAGCCCTATTCCTGCAACAAAGCATTTCAAGCAAGCCCTTAAAACACACACCTTCCAGAAAGTCTCTGTACCCCAGGCTTCTTTTAACTGAGGCATTAACAAAACCATTAATAGAAAGCCCAAAATGAAATGGGTTTTTTTCCCAAAAAAGGAATTACTGTTGCTTATTCAGAATCGAATAGAGTAGTCCCATACTCAGATTTGGGTTCACTCCTTTTGGACATTTGGAGTATTTTAATTTTTAAAGAAGAGCACTCATCAATTTTGAGCTGTATCTCCATCAGCTCCAACACCACGAGCCAGAGCCTGCTCACTGCACCCCAGGATGCTCCAGTACAACTGAGGCAAAAGGGAATTTTTTCTTAATAAAAAAGTAGGGATAGATAAAAACAGCACTCCATAGCATCTAAATGGAAGTAGTAACAGAGAGAGAAAGTCACAGTTGTAATTGTAGATAATGTCTGAATGACCCATTAGGAGAGACACATTAAAATAAGGCATTGACTTTATAGAAGATAAAATAAAAGCATTGATCATAAGTGTGCACATACTAAAACCAGACATTTATAAAAAAAGTTTGTTAGGGCTTTCGAAACCCTTTCACACACAGTAGACTAATTGTGGATATTTTGAAAATATTCATGTTAATAATATGGAAGTAGTACTGCACTTCCTCCTAAGGACATACATTTGAATAACAATATTTATAATATGAGCTCTGTATCATAATTTAATTTAAGCATGAAACCAATTTCTGCCTTCAACATTTTATGTTTTACAGTATGAAACAGAACATTATTTGCTGTAATGTAGTTTATTTAACCTTAACCTGATGTGGTGCAACAGTGAATACAGATACACTCAAAATGTTAATAATATGACACACTGAGCTGATTAAAATTTCAATTGTGTTTCCTCCATCTCCTTTGGAAAGTTAATGAATTAATGAATCTTTAAAGGACAGTCAGGGAGGCCTTAAAAAGAAGATGCCTTTTTGAGTAAGGAGAGAAAGTGGCAGATTACAACTTAATGGCTTCAGAATAATGGTAATTTCCCTATTTTCTTCACTTGCCTTAGCTCAGCTAATGGCTTCATTAGTGTCCACACTCTCAAACGAATAATAGAGGACCATGTCACATCCATCTTAGTCACATCACAATAAAACCGTTAAATACAATTCAGCTACCTGCCTTCTGCCAGTCTGTGCTACGAGGCAGAATTAGCAGCACGATCAATACAGAATCCTGTTATTAGATTCTTTTTCTTTTAAAAAAAGAAGTGTATCATCAGGTATAATCATGCAATACTATTTAACTATAGTGCAAAATTTTACGCTGATTAGATAACTAGAATTACTCAGAAAGGACAAAATGAAGGGGGGGAAAATCTGCTTACTTTATATCTATCAAAAAACCCCCAAATTCCAGCTCCTTATTTGATAAAACTGATCGGTTACCTCAAAGTCAGCAAAGATACATCAAGTTCTTTCCAATATCCCCTCTACCAAATCATTTCACAAGCTGGGCTAATTAAGCAGCTAAAAACCTCCTTGGCTCTAGCTACCTTTATCTTGGGAGAAGGAATTCCATTCAGCCAATTAAAATTTTTGGAAAAAATTCAGTCTAACTGCATATAACTCCATCAAAAGATATGAAGACTGATGCAACAAGTTCACACACTGACCCTAGCACTGTAAAAACAAATGGGAATTATGTATTTTTTTTTAATATTTTAAAGGCCTCTAATTTTCAAAGTAGTTTAATTTCAATTATTTTGTGATCATTAAACTGGATTTAAGCAGCACTCTGCTTTTTTTTACTCATTATATGTTTTGGCTACTCTATGCTACATAAAATCTCTGTTCAAACATATTTTTCTCATTATATACATATTTTGTACAACAAACAATATGCAGGCTCTCTAACAATAGTGGTTGAAACATGCACACTTGGCAAAATCCAATGCACAAGTACTATTATTCTCTACTTTTTTTATCTGTGGAAACCAAAGGAGCAAGCTCCAACTTCTACCTAGCTGAACTGCAGCTGGCAGCAACACACAAGTAACAGGGGGAGGAAAACGGCCTGTTTAATATATAAGGAAAATCTCAAATGCTTCAGGCAAAATTCTGTTCTCAGATCCATACCACAGATCCTGACTTCAGTGCTCTGCCCCTTCTTGACCTGAGTATCTAATGCTACCAGAAACTGCTACGGACATGTAGAGGCAGAGCTTTATTGGATCATACCAATCTTAGGCAGGATTTTGCACAAAAGGATTCCTGGACTGATTCCCCAGTTCTCTACATAACCCTGCCATAACCACATCCAACTGACATCCAGGAAGAAACTGCTTTGTAAATCTTAGCACACACGACGTGCCGGGCATCTGCACTTGTCAGCGGAATAAATTTTTCTGACAACATAAATCTGATCCCACTGAGAAACCTTTTTAAAAATACATTATTGACTAAAAATATTTATATGCACCACTTTTCCTGTTAGCAAAGGTAATATATTAACTGCTTTGCCATTACTGCAAGTAACTGTAGGCCTAAGAGAAAATATTTCTGTATGCATGCTATATATCCATTTGAAATTAAAACACGATGCCAATATTATACTAAATCACAGCAGAAGTCTCAGTTTTAAACAGATCTTGAGTGACACCTGCATTGTAATTTTTTTGAGCAGTTTGTCAATGATGAGACTTTAATGAGGAGTACTGCTTTCAAAATATGTAGCTATGGGTAAACATGAAATATCCTCTTTTCATATTATGACTATTTATCATTTTAGTTCTTAGTTGTTATTTTACAAAGGATTAAGTGAATTCCAACAGACAGAAGGGATGCAGGAGACCATCTACTTCTTGTTTACCTCATGATACTAAACCCTTACATATAAAAATGAATCCATACAACAACCACAAATCAAAACCTCTCAGTCGGCTCCCACTGTATTTCTCACAAGACAGTTCACAGCTCACTGAGGAAGGAGTTACTCCCACTGTCCAGGTAGGCAGTCTCAGCCTAAGCAAATTCCCAGCAGAATGAAGGGGGAAAGCTCCAGATGTTAGACCTCAGAATTTACTTCACTACATCATGGTTACATCCTACAACACATGTTAGGACCCCAACTGGTTTTACGGCTGGGCACAGAGAACTTCATCTATGGACGGGGGAAACCAATGGGTCATAACTCAGAATGCTGTTCTAGCATCAGCATTATAGCATGGCACAGGCAATCCAGATGTCACATCTATTATTTGATATTAAGTGGTTACAGTATCGACTATGCTTTTTTAATTAAAAAAACCCCAACTTTGAACACATAATTGAAACAGAATATTTAAAGTATGCAACAGTAATTTTTACATTTACTTATATAGGCATCCTTAGAAGTTCCAAGTGAACTTTTTCCTGCTCACTACCCCTTTGAGATTTCTACATCATCCTTTTTTCCATTTAATCACCTGTAGGAAGAATATTTACTGCAGGTAAAAGATGCAGGAGGGAGATCACAATTCGTAGGTAAGTTAGGCAAGGAAGATGCATTTACAACCTTCCTGCTTAAACTACCACAGAAACCAGTTTTACACAGAGTAGAGGTCCCCTCAGAGTAAGCTTGCTTAGCATGCAAGTACACTATCTGCCTAAACTCTGCTTTTCTGATTAAAGTTTTGTATTTAATTAAAATTGTCTTTAATTAAAATGCAAATATTCTAGGACTTTAACAATAAATTGTTTACACTAGACTGAGAAACAGCCCTCAAAGGCTTTGGAAAAAAATAGTTTCAATTGCGAGCTGTATATTCAAACTTCACTGCTCAGTGAAAATGGGTGAAGATCCTTTTTTCTCCTATTGGCTTAATCTTTTTTAAACAAATGGAAAGATATCCCAATTTGTATCTAGAATTCACACAGCAAACAATTCCCAAAGTTATTGGCTGTTGAGTAAGTAATTAGGCCGGTTCAAAACATCTATTGTGCTTGAAACAATTCCTTCAGCCAATTTTGCTCGGAAATGATACTGACACCACAAAAGAATTGCCAGTTAAATGAACGACAGGCACAGCCCCTTCCCTGAGCGGTAACACGGGAGCGTCTGTGCTCCCAAGGATCCATCCGCATTATCCCTTCGCCAGAAACATCCTGCTGCAGGTTCAAAAATAGCCATCCTGTTTACAAAAGAGCACAGTTTAGTTACAGCAGATATATAGCCTGCTGGTTTCTTTCTTTAAACACACATGGAAGGACTCTACACCCCAGGTTTTGATTTACCACAAGGAAGATTATGTGCTCTGCAGCCTCAACAATACTTTTCTATGTGAACTATTGTGACTCACAGGTGAATTATGCTTATGACCAACTCATAGCCATCCTCCACTGGGAATAAAATTGAGACCTTATAGTTAATCTGACTTAACACCCCAAAAACACAACCTTAAGAAGTTTAATTTTTCTTCCAGAGAAACTTCAAATGGAGCTCTTGGTAGTCTAATGCAATAAAAACCCCTACAGTTATGCACGGTCTGGAAAGAAAGAAACCAAATCCCAAACCTTACACACACAAACAAAAAAAAGGTAACAGTGCTTGGAAGGTTTTATGGTTCGTTAGCAAAATACTGCATTATGCTCATCACCATATTCCTGTTCAAACACTGAAGAGCAGTGATGCAAGTTAAATGAGAAAATGGCAGTAACATTTAAAGTTTGAAAAACCCACTTCCAGAAGGCAGTGGAACAAATCCTACATGGGAACTTTCTAACTGGAAGTCTTAGCTAGAATAATGGTGTGAATATGACCCCAGTGGAAGTTCTGTAAAGTAGCCTCATTCTTGCAGAGGAAGTCTTACAAAGAGCCACTTGCTATAAATTTGAATTTCCCAAACTCATTGCAGATCTGAGAAACCAAAATGAAATAAATTACCACAGTTTGACACCATCTACTTCATCACAGTAATTCCATATTTCAGTACAAAAGCCATTACTTAACTTGCACGCCATAATTTACACACTCTTTTACACAATAATTTTTGATCCAAGAAAAGATTCATTTTCCTCTTATAATTATCTCGTGTCAAAGTCTTTAACCTTTTCATCTGAAAAGCCAGAGCTGGATTTCTTCTGGAAACATATGCCCTGAGCTCAGCTCTGCTCCACATGCCACTGCAGGAGGAGGTTGGATGTCACCAGGTGACAGGCAAGGAGAGCAGCCAGCAGCAAACTGAGGCCACACTGAAAACCAAAGGACAAAGGCAACCACCTGCCCCACTTTGCAACATTCAACCCTCATTTCACAGTTTCCTAAACATAAGGAAAGAAAACATTGATTTTTAATAAAGCACATGATCGCTTTAATGTTTCCACAGTCATCCCCCTTACACCAAAATGGCCCAAGCATTTCCAGTTCAGACCATGTATGGCAGCCAGTTAAGCTCACTGACCTTTCGGATTTCTCCGCTGAAGAATATATTAAGTAAACCTTAAAAAAGCCTACCAGTGTCACCTACACCCAAGTACCAATTAACGCACAAATGAATGTAGATTCAACAATTAGCATCTTCAGAGAGTTTCCTGGAGCCCAGGGAAGGCTGCTGTGAGCCTGGGCAGTGAGAAGCACACCTCGCCTGATGTGGCCGTGCCACAGGGACTGCCACCTGCCTGGACATCACACCCTTCCTGCAACATGAAGCCAAGAAATTTTGTTCTGGTGCTTCTCCAATGTTACAAAAAAAAGAGAGAAATATTCTACCTTATTAAAATTTAGAGTAACTTATGCAGATCCATACACATTTGCCCTTTCAAAATCACACTTGATAGTCACAGGCGTGCAGCATGGGCTGGCTTCAGCAGCTGTGGGCTCACTTTGGGGTACACAGCAGACAACCCCCCGAAAAGCAGGTTTCCTGAAAAAGTGCTGCTCAGTTTCCACCCTGCATTTGGCTCCCCAGAGGACTCCTGCCCCAGCCAGGCTTCCTCCTTCTGGCAGGCACTGTCAGCTGCCTCTGGCTTTACTCCTCCAGGGACAGGAGCATCCAGGCGCATCAAGGGGCACTTAAGGTGAGACACAACTGGAAAGCAAAAAGGGCCTCAGAACATTAAATACAGCACATGGACTCATGCCCATCTCTGCAGTGTCTGAGGGAGAGCTGCTATGGATGCTGCAGCCCAAACCCCCCGGAACAGCCTGCCCTCAGGTCTGCCCCAACAAGCCAGCTGAGTGCTCAGGGAGGAGGATGGTTGAGTCAGGTGGTAACATGGGTCTGAGCCCAGAGCATGGCCGTGACCCACAGCGAGGGACACCAGCACCCCTGATGTACTGCACACCGACCTGGGTGCACCCAGGCTTCAGCTCTCCTGCACTTCATGGGAACACACCCTTCTGCACCAAGGGTAAGAGGTACCTGTATACAACTACATGGTCTGGTGGACATGGTTCCACTTCACGTTGTCCAGTAAAATGAAAATAACCCCAACCAACCTATTTCAAGTGATACAGCACTCATGTTCTCAATTCCTAAGGAAGCAGCATTCTGTCACAGGGCCAGCAATTAGCTCTTCCTTCAGGCACCTCTCCTGCCCAAGGAACAGACTGCTTAATTTTAGGCTGTTTCCAATTTACCCACCGGCAGAGGTGCACAAGAAGTCTCTAGAAATGAAGTTGCAAACCCATGTCAGTATAATTTTCCTTTTTGAGAAGTTTCAATCTTGTTTTATCAGGACCAGCGGCTGTGCTGAGGAAAGCCTATAATGATTTCTCTTTTTCAGGCTTATTCTAGAATTGCATCTATTTTGGGGTTTTGTTTAGATCTGTCGCAGCTTTCATACCGTTGATCATGTTGTTTTTCTAACCCGCCCTGAACATCTGTTGGCTCTTTCTGAGACTGCATAATCCTGTGGGGTTTTTTCTCTTATGTATTCCACTGCTATCAGCTGGCTGTTATCCTTGTTTTTTATTTTTCAGTGTTCATTTTATTTCTTTTAATTTTGAAAAAAAAAAAATTTTAAAAGCACTGATTCTTTCTGGCCTCATCTTATCCCTGCACAATAAATTCATACCTGCAACAGCTTTTGTTTTGTTCTGCTGGTTTCTTGTTTCTTTTCAAAAAACTGCATCAATGTAAAAGATCAACTCACAGCAGACCTAAAGGTGGAGCGAGAAGACGATGAAGGATCTTGTTTTCATAATGATAAAAATCAGTACTTATAGAAGATAAGTACTGCAGCCCTGCAGAAAACAGAGCGTACACCGTTTAACCACAAACCAGACACACACTCTCAGCAGGACCACTGCAAGTACTGAGAGGGGAACAACAGCCAAACATTGGCCTCCTCACCAGGGCTGCCAGCGAGGGCAATAATTAGTGCCAAGCAGGGGGGTGGGGGGTTTTTGACGTTGACACTTGGAACTGTTTGGAGACTACAATTATTTTGCGTAGCCTAAGAAACAGTTATCAGATGGCAACAGCTTTTGGTCACTACCAGGCTGGACTGCATTCAAATCTAAGAGAGACATGTATCTCCTCAGCCAGCAAGTCTTCCTACCCAGTGATTACAAAACAAATAAGATTTTGAGGTTGACAAGAGTCCCTTTTAGCAGCATTTGGATTATAAAATTGCTCTGACTCACTGCAGCATATTGCTCCCTCTTAATTAACACAGCTGAACTTTGTACATGTCTAGACTTCCTCCTGCAGAATGGCAGCTTTTGGCCTTCATGAATATCATTTGAAGTCATATTATTTACAGAGTCTTTATTCATTTCAGTCATTTGTTTCAAACATTTTCCACAGAAAGAAAAAATGCACCAACTGCTGGGCCATTTAATCCAAACTTAACAGTTAAGATGTTTTATTCAGCATTTTAAAAAGGATTGTCTCAGGGAATTTTATGTGCTGCATTTCTAATGTTAACTTTACAGATTGTAAAGTGCCTTGGGATGCACTAGCATGAAAGGCATTAAGGTATTGCAGGATTTAACCAAATGTGCATTGCACTAAAAAGAACCTTCTATGAAAGTACATACAGATAAAAACCACAGTAATGCTAGTGTTTATTAAGGGATGCTCAGATTTATTTCTTAAAGCAAAACAATTTTCCTCCTCCACTAGCAAAAATGATCCTCTTCTAAATTAAAAAATTTTCCACCAGTACTGACATAAAATTGCTGAAATTTTATACTTCACATAAAAATGTGTTTTCCCATATAAAAGTTCAGTCTCAAAAAAAAAAATTGGATTCACATAAACAAGACGCCTTTTTTTTTAAGCAGATAAGCTTTAGGATTTCTGTTTTGTGGGTGGTTGGGTTTTTTCCCTACTAGTTAGTAGCATGAACATATTAATTAACTATATTAATTGGTTTGGCTATTGTTACAGGATTTTATGGGTACAAAGAAGGATGAATCACACATTTTGATCCATGTGTCCTATTACTATCAAAAAGTTGCATTTCAAATACAAGAAAAAGCTTGTACAGCTAAATCCCTTGACACGCCTGGAAATCAGAGAGTAGGCTTGTACACCAATCACTTATGAGAGAGGATTTAATGTCAGTGGGTGAAGTTCAACACAGCGAGGAGGAACAGCATTAACACAGCCAGAGCAGCCTTATCAAGGAGAGGTGGGGTACTGTATCAGGCTTTATCTCCACCCTTTAAATGGGATGGTGGATTTGATCTTCACCATCTCCCTCCCTGTATTCCACCTTTGTAACACCCAAGTATTCAAGCTCTGTGGTCTCAATCCAGAGACTATTACAGCCCATTAAAAAAATATCAGTTGATTTTAAAAGGCTACAGATAAAGCCCAAAGAAAGTGTCATGGATTTCAATTCATAGGACTAAACACAAGATCAAAGTTTAAGTACAGAATATATATAATATTATTCCAAAAAAAGTAACACTGCTGGAATTCCTATCACTCTGACATCAGAAGAGAAGCAACAAACAACCACTTTATAATGCTAGATTCACCTTTTCATTAAAATTACATTAAAAATAAAACATGGTGAAGAAAGTTAAAAAGAAGCATATGATGCGTACCAAGGAGGGAAGGATTAGTTGTCCTTTGCATTCTAAGTTTGAAAGTTAATATGACAGTCATAACACCTACTCAGAGCTTCAGATCTTTTCTGAATGATGGGAACATTTTCTCAAAGGCCTTCAGCTACACAGTAGCCCTCAAACAGATTTGTTTCTCTAGAGCATCTGTAATTCAAAAACATTTCCTACAAATAAAGCTGAAAGCATTCATTATATTTTAAGTGAAAAATTTCAGATGACTGTCCTGAAATGCAATAATATTCTCCTGTTTAAAGAAAAGCAGTGGAGCTGTGTCTTCCAATTGCAGTGGGTCATAAAACTGAATTCAAGGAAGAAGATACTTTTCTAGCTAATGATCCTCTGTACCTACCTCTCCCTCATTCCTTTCAAGTACTATGGCATTAGCCACATTTTGTTTTCACACAACTTTTTTTTTCCATCCAAGTTCAAAGCAAAAATCAACCCATACAACTTAATTTACACTTTCACTGCAGGCATCAGAATACTCATCTCAGCCTGTTCCTCACAGATGCATTTCCTCATGAAGAAAAATCTAGACAAGATATGTTAGCAGAGTATCCTTTGCCACACCACAAAGAAAAAATGGAAACACTACTGTCTATGTATTTTACACCTGGATTCACCCAAATTTCTCCAGTGTTTTATGCATTCATTATTGAAAACAATTTTATTGAGCAACAAGCTACATAGCAGGCTGGAACATACAATTGTTCTTTTCCTGTGATGGACCTCAAATTGGGAAACGTGCAGCTTCCAACCCCTGGCTGCTCCAGCAAACTACACTTTAAGCCCTGTTGAGATCCTGATGCAGATATTCCCAGATACATAGTCATCCATCTTTCTACTATTTCCTATCTAACAAAGATGTCGACCAAGAAAGGCTGATGGAGCTATTTCTCCCCTGTCACTTGATGTGTTGACACCCCTGTTCATCGAGCTGCCAACCGAGGCATGACTGCAGTTGTTAGTTTTACTCTGATGTGGTGTAACGTACAGTTGTTACTACAAATACAGACTCTTACTTAAACCCAGTGTTTTGCAAATTGTGCACCTGTGTGAGCACAGAGCAGCAAATCTGGGGCCTCCATGACAAGCAGTCCTGACTCCCAGATCTGATTTTAGCAACATGAATATCATTGTCTGAAACTGCAGCCTAATACAGCATCTTTCACCACAAGCTCTCTCTTTGTCTGTGTGTTTATTTTACACTAATCACTAAAACATCACAGCACAAAGTCTTATGTTATCTCTGTATCTATCTCAATATCTATAATTACTTTCTCTTTTATAAAAACTAGGACAGGGAGTTGTAGCCCTCAAAGATTACAGATACCCATCTTCCTAAGCCTGACTAAGCCTAAACACACAACAATTATAAGATGGTAAACAGCAGTAATTGTACACTAAATGTCTTTTTAAAGAGCCAAATGTGCACTTAAAGTTTAACTCCCACTCACTGCTGCTCTAGAACAAACAGTAAATTAGTGAATACAAAACTAAAAACTTAAAAGAAAGCTCTGCAGCACGTTTGTTGGGTGGGAAGTAATACTAAAGTAAATCTAATTCTACCTCCCCTTTTTTTAACATTTGCAGATACAATGCAGGATAGCTTCAATAAAGCACTGTATGTAGTAAAAGCATGTGATGATCTTGCAATCCAAACTAAAGTGTAATGTGTGGTAATTACCCTGCATTTATAGAAAAGGGGGCACCCAGAGAAATAAACCATTCTCATCCTACAAAGAAGTCCAGCTGCATTCTAATTTCTCAACAGTCAATTTATTACCTTCCATATTTTAAAATAGGGGGTTATTTGCACGTGTATGTCTCAGTAAAATGCAGCTAGTTTCATGACCATTATAAGCAGTTAAGGCTTCCTCTTTTCACTGGAACAGGTGGCATGCACAGGGCAGAAAGCATATGGCTGGTTTTATCCCATATACACCAAAACTAACTCTGAGGTACCACTCCAGCCCCACTGACAGTGAGATTACAGAGTCTGAAAACTGTGCACAAGCCTGTTTGCCTTTTGCTGGGTTGGTGGAGACTGCTTTGGGAGTGGTTTTGGGAGCATTACCTAGCAAGAATGAATTCAAAAGTCAGTCTCTAGAAGCATGACCGAGATGATAGTGGGCATCAAGTACAGGAATAAGGGAGACTGAAACAACCCAACTTCCTTTTGGAAGTGGCCAGACTTAATACAGATGTCTTGTTCTGCCAAGGTCCCTTGATAGGCAGAGGACACCAGTTTACAGAGCTGTTTGCCTTACACACGAACATCGTGTTTACTGGAGGGAGAAGGTGGAAAAGAATTAAAACATCTTAAAAAGTAACAAAATGTAGCCAAGAAAAGACAAATGCCGATTGCTCTTGCGTGGTATTATTGTGTGGCAGTTCTCCTGACTATTAACATGAAGAGGTTGTGTTCACTAATGGCAACGTCTAATTATGGAATACATAAAATATACTATAAGTATTCCAGCATTTCCAAAGTGTCTGTGACATTTATCACTAAGAGGTATCATGTTTGCTTCTTCCATGCCTATTTCCATGTCTTTACTTACAATACTGAGGAATTGACCTCCTCCCAGGTAAAAGAATGCTTTAATACTGATACTGTTTTGCTTCGACATATAAAAGATATTTGAAAGACCTTTACATACCTTCACAGCTACAAAGCCATAAACCACCTCTAGAACAATTGTGTCCATTTCGCAAACACTTAGAGTGAGGTAGAGAGAGATGATCTGCCCAAAAGCCCAAGGCAAGGTACCCTCTAACTGGAACACCACATCTACCCTACAGCCATCACATTGTTTTTGTTGCTATTTATTATCCAGCATTCACTACTGTAATAATGTCTGGAGACTGCGCAGTTACTCTGTGCCACACCAATATCTGACACATGGGCTACACAGGAATTTTACTGCAGTAGGAAAATTGTAAGAACTAACCGCCCTTGCATAAAGCATCCCAGGACAAGGGAGAAAGGCAGAAGATATTCTGAAAATCTTATGCTTTTCTATTTTAGCAGTAAAATTTGAACATTTTTAGCCTCTCCAAAATTCAAGGGTTAAAAATACAGATTTTTGTTTTGAAGCCTGCTGTCACTCTGAACACAGCAGTTAAGCAAATCAGCACCTGTCAAGTCTACTAAACTATTCTCTATTTAACCAGAATTTACATTTAGTTCAGTCAATTAATATAAGCCTTATCAGGTTCATGATAATTAGCCCACTTATTAACAGCAGTAACACAGCAGAAATGGTGTCAAAGAGCTTTGTTGTAGTTTGGTTGTTACCACCAGAGACTCTTATCTCTATCTGATCTTACCTAGTGATCTACTTGCTCTTGTACTGCCAAGGAGACCCACTTACTTTGCTTTTAAGCCAGACAAATTACTGTGACAAGAAGCAGACTTAGGGCAGCTTCCATTCACAGATCACTTTAAGTACTTTACAGGCCATGTGCTATTAAACTACTTGCTTTACCAATTTCTTTTGGCTTATCCAAGGCTAAACTGTTATAGTTGGAGGGGAAGGCTGTTTTTTGTTTGTTTCTTTTTATTGTTTTCTATTTTTGTTTTGTTTCTTTTTATTTGTTTTCTTTTTATTTATCCTCCCTTCCTGTTTTATATTAACCACGAATCTGTTGTAAGGTTTGTGCCATTACAGATAAGGCCTGTTGGATCAAAAAGTAATTTCAATCAACAATGAAAAAAAAAATCCACTTTTGCTTTCCTTTGCTCCGAAGATGTTGTTGAAATGTACTATAACACATGCAGACTTCTTAAAGCAAGTATCACTTGCAGCAATCAATGGGGTCACCTTTTAGTAACCTGTTTTAAGGTAGTCCTTTAATGGCATTAAACAGCAGGTACAATTTGGACCCTTCACACAGAGGATGCCCTCTTGCCTGTCAGTCCAGAATTTCAAGAATTTTGACCAGAATTGTCCAATTCCAGATCATTGTTTATACACATACATGCCTTTTTGTGACTTTCTCTTGAGCTGCAGTGTCATAAGGGTATAATTTACAATGCAGAGTAGTGTTTTAAGAAAATAGTAACTCAAAACATAATTGCTGGGTTTTTTCCCCCAACTTGAACTAAGCATTTTCCTTTTATCTTAAACTCAGAACCATTAAGACATAGCATTAGTCTAAATTATTTTGAAGATAAGGCTAAAAGTTTATATACTTAGATAAAATTAGCCACTGCTTTAACAGTAAAGGGAGTAGTATGCTATCCTTCACTTATCACTGTTCTTAACTATTGAACTTTAGATAAGACTTGGAAAAAATAAAATCCATAAATTGCACTGTATGGCATACTCTACAGGGCAGGGAGGCAACTTTATAAAGGTGAGACAGTGCTATAAACCAAGAGTCAAATCAGAATTTGAACCTTAATTTTAGATTCCTAGGCTTTTCAATGTTCAAGACAGACCTCTAACATTAGTCTAACATTCCCTGTTTTTTACAAGAGTAGCTGCAGAAGCAGGGACAATTTAATACAAGCTGAGTTGAACTGTAGTGAAGGTGTTTCCAGGTTACGTTTTTAAGAACATACTTGAAAGACTGGCAGAACAATCCAGTGCTCTGGTATTTTCAAAAATTCAAAACAATGAGATACTTAAGGCTCTATTCACACACACAAAAAAAAAAAAAGAAGAAAAAAATGAACAGAGGAAAAATGGAAACTTAAATGTCTCTAAGTGGAAGAAACATTTCCCATTTCAACTTTAGCACTTTACTACTGACATACAATGAAAAAAGTGCTTGTTTATAACCCAGCCATGTCAGCAGTGAAATGAATCTTCAGGCTGTGCAATGATCTACGAAAATCTGAATGGGCATATGGGAACAGCTCATTTTGCAAGACCTCCAAAACCAACCTACTGATAAACACCGGAGGGTGCCTGACTGCCTGCATACTCACATGCTTATTTGTTGTTATTCTTACTCATTACTGAGTCATTATTATTATTTAAGTGCCGACAATGCACTTGTGAACCAGAACAGATGCAAAATATCCTGTGCTAATGAGAAAATCAAAGCCTTTCTTATATTAGCAATTTCATATTATAGGATCTCTTTATTTTTGCCAATAAAGCACAAAAGTAATTAATACAGCAATATTTTCTTATTGTTCATGAGTAAAGCAAGTAAAACTGCTCAGATTCTGCTTTGGCTCTCCCCCCTACTAGCACAAAATACAATAAATACTATTGAAGAATTCCTATTAAGACAAACAGCTGCCAAATAAAATACAAGAAAAATCTCTCATAAAAGGCTGTTGTCTGTTTATTCAGAGATACAGTCAGTACTCCTCACTGAAAATAAACAGTGTGGCACTGCTCTTTCACATTTAAACACTTATGCTGTGTCTTATTGCTGTAACCATCTTACAAGATAATTTGTTAACCAAGGGCTGGAAGGTAGCCTTAGTCCTCAGTGTATTACAAAACTGAGTCCAGCATCACCTCCCATTCCTGAACAGCAACAAGAACCACACCATAACCAGTACATGATTTCCACCTCTAAAACTATGCTACTACATATATGAGGAAGCTGATAAATTCTTCCATTTAAATATCTGTGCCTAGAGAAGGTGCCAGGTTTGGGCACTCTGATAGCAGGGATGGGTGTGTAATCCAGCCATGCACAGCTGCAGGATGACCCCTCCAGCAGGACAGGTTTGCTGGGAAGGCAGGTGGCTGGTGAAGGCTCCCTGGAATGCTCACCTCCCCCAGTGCTGCTGGAGCCACACACCAGCACACACTGGAGCTGAGTCTGCTGCTTAGGACTACTCACTTTTAAAGCAAGGTCAGAGATACTAAAGCTGCTTCACGTGTGTAGGTAAACCTGCAGCAGAGGATACTTAAATTGAGCTGAGAAAGAGGACACTGTTCATTCAGTAACACCAAAGGGAAACTACCTGCCATCAATAAAACAACCTGTGCATACTCACAAAATTTGGCTCCAGAATCTCTCCTCCTCAGCCAACACTACTGCCCTTTTGAGGGCCGTTCTGCATCATGGGAATGTATCATGACCAAAAACACTTTCATGAGAAGTAAAGGGTTTTTTCCCTCAATTTCAGTAACAAACACGATTTAAGCACAAAATGACTCATCCATGACTGCAGGGCTCAGGCAATGAGCACAGCACTGCTGCAGAGAGCAGACAGTGCAGAGCAGAGCTAAGCCCCACTGTCATTTCTCCTAAAACAAAGCAGGGTGATGAACAATATGCGATTCCTAAAGTCTTGTTCAAGAAGCTTGCTGGAGTCAGAGACAGGCCCAGTCCTGCACCAGCAGTCAAACAGGTATAATTCCATATTAACTCTTTGGCAGTCCAAGGGCCAGCAGAGCCCAGCACGAGCCCCTCTGCCCATCCCAGTGCTCCTGCTGTATCTGCAACCAAAGCTTGCAGGAGGCTCCATGTTACAGAGAAGAGCCTGACTACACATTTTGTATCAAAATACTCATATCAATTTGAAGTATGTGGGAAAAGAAGCCAAGATTGAAATGCCAGAGCCAGTACAACTGCAATATGTATCAACAAATGGAAATGTGAATGAAGAAGTTTCATCCTTGGCAAGTCCTCGGAAGGGAGAACTGAGATTCTCAGAATCTGCTTTGACTAAAAAGGCAACTAAAAGAGCTAGATAGTACCCTGTGTTCGAGATTAAAATCCAAGAGAGCCTGACATTCAGAAGACCAAGTCTGGCCTTAAATACTTAATAGGATTAAATAAAAATGACAAGAACCTTTAATACAAATAAGAAAACATCTATGAAAAGATCATGTGCTGCTCTGACTTTAAAGGTCTATGTGGAAACAACTGCTAGTTGTAACAGCAGCATCCTGTCAGTGACACACGTTTAAACAAAAGGAATAGAATACACAAATGATAAGCCAATGCTCTGGCAACAATGGATAAAAAAACTCTACTAGATTTGTAATTTTCCACTAAATATTTAACTTAACAGAAACAACAACCATGCATTTGAACTAGAAGAATGTTTGTAAAACCACTGGAAGCGTGACAGATGAGTGACAGTCGATCACAACTGACAATTCACATTTAAGTCCAGAGGAATGCCCAACCTTCACGTCCTCTTAAATCAGCTCTAAGTCAACACACACTTATCATTAAGCATGCACTCGTGTCCACTGACGCAGGCACACTCACAGGGAAGGACTGTGTGTACTCCAATACCTGCTCAATCTGGCCATGCACACACACATGGCCACGCTGCTAAAAGCCATCATTTTCAGATTTTTGACAGTCGCCGCTTGCCACATCCCCATTTGTTCCTGGCTGGGCATATTCTTGGCCAGAACGTTTATAAGCCTTGGTATTATCCCCCCAAAGCTGTGACGCATTCTTAACCACAACTTTGAAAACACACTGACATTATAATATACAAACATGTACAGAAGATATACACACTCAGACACACCAGGGGATAAAACAGACTGGGAGGAAACGAGGAACTTTATGTTACTGTCTTTTCTAATGAGATAGAAAGAGGCAGATGTAAAGATTTCATTCAACTGACAACCCCTTTTATGATATGAATAAACTACTAAAACAGATTTAATCCTTTATAAAAATCAGATTATAAGAAGCAGACAAAATCACAACTTTATTCAATACACCATTCTTATCCAGTGTGACTAATGCATTATTTGTATGAAGTTAAAGTGGAGCATTGGAAGGCTATGAAATAAATCAAATGCTCTACTTTATGTAATCTTAACAGACAGATCCCATTAGGATTCTACTATGCATAGCTGCTGGTTAAAATCATTGACCAGTATCCTTATAAATTAATCAACTGAGGTAATGCTGGCTTGGCTGTCATCATTTGCTCCTAATCTACATTTAGAATTCACTTCAACTTTTCAAGCCCTTTGGAACAGGTTTATCAATTCTCTTGCCCTTGCTTCAGACATCCACCTAACCATTAATTGTTTACAAAAGACCCAGTACAATGGAACTGTATCTTTTATGTTCCTTTTCTTTCCACAAATACTAGAGCACATATTGACACTACATTATAATTAGTTAGAAAGATATTAAATCTTAACCAAACATTCTAGCCAGCCTCAATTTTTTGATGAGACCTTTTATCATTGAAGTTGAATTTGCAGGCAGATTGTGTGAGTTTACACAAGCGAGAATCATTACAAAACCTAAAATAACCCTGATCTGGTTGAAATGCAGCTAGCAGAATATTCTTGGTTATGGATTTACAGGAGGAAAAAAGCCTTCTAGATATCAGGTTATTTGAGAAGCTCTAACGTGTTTTCAAACATATGACTTCCGTGTTATGTCTGTGTATTTTATGCAGTTTCTAGTCATGTTTGTTAGATGTCTGCATGTCATGTACTGCAAGATTCATGAGCAGTCTACAACCAGGCAAAATTCTCACACAACAGCTTGTCTTGGGTAATGGGTAAAGAAACAGCAGAGTGAAGTGACATGGAAGTGTATTATTTATTATCCTGATGAGGATAACACCTAGTCATGGTCTACAATCCAAACATGCTCAACGTCCTGATGATGGAGCTTAGGATTCCAAATGAGCACATGGGTGTTTTCCTCCACAAAAATCAAAACTCTCTTTAATTATATTCCCATATCTAGTATCCCTCCATGTGCACAATAAAGGGCTTTTTAAAGAGGGAAGGAAAGACTGAGCAGTAACAAAAATATTGCAACAGATTGCATAATGTTTCTGGAGCTCTACCACAGAGTAGGTAAAGGTCATCTGCTCCTGAAATGGAGTGTGAAAGCAAGTGAAGCTGCAGCTAAGTATGGTTTAGAGTTTACTAAATCAATGAAAAACCTCAACCAGTTGCAGTGGCCTCCAGCTCAGCCCTCTAGTGCAAATTTACTGGCCCACAGACAACTACCAAAGACACAAAGAGAATACTTCTAAGTATATACAACACTAATAATCTCCCTAATTGCCTTAAAATGATACATAGGATTTCATCAAAATTCCTTCCCTTCTTCAAAGGCACATTGTTAGTTTTATAACCAAATTCCTCCAACATAATCCATTAAAACACATATTGTGCAAATACCTCCTGCTTTTCGGGACATAAAAATAAAGACCATCAATCATTGTTTTTGCTGCCAGTTTTCCCTTGAAAGAAAGGACCTTAGGACAAAATTTTGCCCTGTATTTATTTTTTTCCCAATCACAAGGATGTACTCTTCCTAGCACTTGCTGAACACAACACAGTAATTTCTATCCCCAAGTGGTATAAATAGAAAATATGTTCAGTCTAATAACATATGTGAAGAAAATTCATGTCCAGGGTTAACCAACAAAGCAGCAGCCTGCTAGAAACAAAGGCAGCTGGCCCAAAGAGCAACAATGCTTCTGAAAAACTGTGGATGTACTATTCAGTGAAGCATCTAAGACACGATGTTTATTTAAGCTACAGCTGCATACACAAAGCTTTGCTATAAGACCCAGTAAATGACAAGTCTTCTGCAGTAACAAGATGGTTCTGTCTCCAAGAGGTCCGTGGCCTTCACTGTCCAGCTGAGAGCATGGCAAATTACATCAAGTATACACACTGCAAGAAAATTCTGCCCTTCAGAAGAGTTTCTCTGCCTTGATTATCTTCTCTTGCAGATATGCTCTGCCCAAATCTCACCATTTCTCTTTACAGGCTTGCCTTTCTCCTACTAATGTATCTGCCCAGGTTTCTGTCTTTCTCTATCACCATAAACATTCATAAGCATTAAGGGACTTAACCTCATCACACCCCCACGGAATAGGAAAATATACCCATCAGAGTTGGCAAGCAGTGAAGTGGAACTCAGCTGCCAGCACTCCTGACCAATGTCGAGTCCTCCTGCAAGTCACTTCACTCCTCTCTTCCCATTCCCCAACGTATAAGAAGGGGTAATGACCATGACCTCTCTGAAAAATGCCTCAGTCTACCAGTAAAATTTTGAGATGTTATGCTTCTCACTTTACAAAAGGAGGTAAAGCAGATATAAAGCAATATTGCTTGAAGGGTATATGGCCAGAAATATCACCCTGTTTTTCTAAACGTGTTTTATCATCAGCACAAATGTTGCATTCAACACAAGGATCTCTATGCATCAGCTACACCACAACCAATACAGTTTACTCTTCTTGTAGGTAACACAAGCTAGTGAAGGACCATATAATCTAGAGTGAAGTTCAGAGTAGAGAAAATGTCAAAAACAGCTCCCAGCTGACCCCCAGAAGATGAAAAATTGAGCAGAAAGACCAGATAAAGGTAACTATACAGCTGACCCTTCTCTCTCATGCTTTGCACCTGAGCAAAAAAAAAAGGCGAATTACCACAGATGTAAATGTCATTGCCCCACTTTGACAGACACCAAGTGACTTTCCAAAGGCAATAAAGCAGCCAGTGGCAGTGCCAGTAAAAGAATCCTTGTTCTATTCCTAAATATATATTCACCTTGATTTTGCCACCTTTAAAATGATGACAACTCTTTCAAGTATTACCAAAACAAGGCAAAGCAACTTAGTTCCTTCTCCAAGCAACCACTACTCTCAGCCACTTTCCAATGCCTCAATCCCTTCACCTACCCCTCTTCAAAGGCCTGGTGAAGACAAATGGGTTTTCAATGTGCAGTGAAGCATAAACCCATGAAAATCAAAGGGCTGCTTTTTGAGTAAATATGAGCTCCAAAGCTATTGTCCTCTCCCACAGAGGAGATCCATGAAAATGCTTACTATAGCATATGCACAGTATTCTTTACAGCTCTGCCTCCCTGCTGACCACCAGCCCCAGGGCCCAGTCCTCTTCCCATTATAATTGGCCTCACCACACCCACTGACTTGTACTGGAACTCTTTCAGGGACCCTAACTAATGAGTTTTTAAACACTTGTAGACAGAGGAGATAATTCCTCATCATTATTCTTCATTGGAGACACCAGGAAGAATGTCACTCTATTGTTCTACAGGAAAGAAACTGGAAGAAAAATCTTCCCCACATTCAAAAGAGCAGCCCAAAGTTTTCATCCATGAGTTGTCTCCCCCAGGCTAGGGATGTCTCACCTGAGAGGTCAGGACAGGGACCTAAAGTGCAACCTTCTGAAATCATCTCATACATTGGCACCTACACAAAGAGGTCCATAACCAACAGACACATTCTTCCAAGTCTCAAATACAACCTTCTCAAATATAAGCTATGGCTACTGACAGCAGCATACAAACTCAGCAAAACATGACTTTAGTTTCCACCAAGACACGAGACTGAAGTAATTGGCACCTTCAATAATATTTCATATTTCTTGATTTTATATTTAAAGCTTTGTGTTTACTTTTTCTAATGACATTTGTTTGTTTTTTCCTCACAAGTGAAATCTTGACCTAAACCAGTAATATAGTAAAGGATGAAAAAAGAAAGAATAAGTAGACCTACATAATGTATTTTTATCCTCAGACAAAAATACTTAAATAAAAAACATTCCATTGTGAAGCCACCTTCTCAGCAAAGACCATAAACCACCAAGTACTGTTTTCAGCCAGTGTTACTTTCATGTGTTTATCACTTTGTAGGATGCAGACACCATCACCCATCATAAGGGCCTACACTTGGATGTTCAAGAAAACTTTTAAGATATAGTTGAATCCTAACAACCATGCAAAAGGAAAAAGCACTAGTCTCAGTAGTAAGCCATCTGCTGGTTTGAGCCCCAGGCACTGAAAGCAATGTAGAGCTACAGAATTTACTCATTCCACATGTACACCCACAGCTATACAAAAATAGCTATTATAATACTTGTCAAAGGAACAACTGAGTGATTTTTAAGTTGGTGCTCTGTCTTGCTTTCTTCTTTGCTGGTTGTTAATACCCCACCCCTATAAATACATATAATTGTGAGTGGGCTATTCATGTCTTACTATAACTGGTAGCACCATGAAGCATCTGAGTCAGGAATCTGAAGTGCTGACTACAGTTCCTCACTAAACAAGATTTACACATCACACATAGTAAATGGCATTCCCCATTCTCTACTCCACCTACAACAAAAATCAGCTTTCAGTTGTGGTACCATCTCCAAGTCTCCTTAAAACTCACCTTTCCAAACCACACGGAATAAGAACTCAACAATAATCTACAAGGAAAAGACACAGATTAATGGCTGAGGTAACAAAGAAAAAATTCCCCAGGTAAGAGTTTTCTTCTCTCAGTGGCTTGATTTGAACGTGTTCATAAAATGTTATTAAAACGTGATACAAAGTTTCACTGAAGAAACTACTGACTCGACCTTTGTTTAAAAGTAATAATTTATGGTGTTGATCTGCTATGTATGAGTTGAAAAATAGTCTCTTCGTGACAAAACAGTTTGTAACAGCTGGGAAGTTAACTGCATGAAGTTTTGGGTTATTCCCTTGCCTTGGCTCTCTAGTTCCATATTATTTTTTCAGCACTATGAGCCCAACCTTGTAAACCCATCACACTGATTGCACTTAACAGCAGTCCTGTTGAAATTCAGGAGCAATATACAATTCTTATAAAGCTTCTGCAAGACAGGACTCTAGTAGACAGTACTTGAAAACAAGCCCTCCAGCTCATTCCCCCAAATCTTTTCTCTCAAATGCATATTTAATATCACATACCCTTTATGAGAACCTTTAGTCAAACAACTGTCTCATTACAAGTTATTCAAAATGGAGCTTAAAAGCTACTGACACATGCACTGCCATCCTTCCTGTCATTTTTTAATCTCTTCAGTTGTCCATTAGTCGGGAGTAATGTACCTTCTGACCTTCGACCAAAACCATTAGAACGATTTAAACAAATATTTTGGTTACAAAGCATCAATACAGAAGTTTCAGTAACAATAAAAGGATGAAAGAGCTGTCTTTTCGAGTCACTGTTGTGACTTCCTGACCGTATTATATTATGAGTGGTCTGGAAGGTTATACCAACTTGACATCTTACTTGATTTACTATCTACTTTTTCAATGCTTAAGAAAGAATTTGTAACATTGCAAAACCCAGATTTGTGGCACATTTTCAGTTTTCAGTGTTAATAGATGTTTGATGGTTTTAGAAAATCCATTCTGTTAACTGCAATCAAGAGAAAAGATTCAAGCTTTCCTCTCCATTTTTCTTTTCTTTCTGTAAAAGAAAGGCAGTAAATTTGAATTAGACAGGTTCACAATTAGGCTCTGAGGAGTTTTTCCACATGCATAGTACAAAGCATGTGCAAAGTGCTTTGCTGATCCTGGTCATTAGAGAGTTGCTCCACATTTAATGAAGTCTCCCTTTTGGCTAAAACAGGGTCAAATTCAGTACTCTCTGAAGTCAACTGGAGCACCTCCATTGGCATCACTGGCTGTTGAATCGGGCCCAAGCTGGAGGAAGACATGGGCACTTTATGGTATTTATTGATCATTTACATTTAACAAGCATCCAGGAGCCAAATCCTTCAAGTCCTTGCCACAAAAAAAATTTCACTACCTCAAATTAAAGGCACAGGGAAAATACAGGATAGGGAGGGCTCTATCTTTTTAAATGCTTATTTCACACACTTCATGGGTTTAGTGTATAAAAGTTTCCTACAATTCCTCTGGATTTTTTTTAATGAGTTTTAATATTTACCTTCTTTCTGGATGCCCAGTTGTTTGTGAAATCATGTAAAAATGCTGTTGGACTTCAGGGAAATGGACGAGTACTATACAGTCAAAAAGGACATCAGCTTTCATTACTACATGCATAAAAAGCTGGGGTTTAGTCTCAAGTAAAACACGTTGAACATTCTGGGAGTGAACAAGAACTCAGTTCAGTAAAACTTAACTAGAAATCAGTTGTTTTAATAGGACCACTTGTGTGCTTAAGACTACATACCTGCCTATGGGCCCTGCTATATTATGGCCCACATGTTTTTTCTACGTTTTAGACCCAATTTCATCCCATCTCACATGTTGGGAATTTTGCTAGACTCAGATAAAAAGAGAATTTGGGCCTCATACACAAAGAAGCATCACAATGCTCCTACAAACTCAGTGGAGTCTATGGTCTCAGTCCTAAGGAACACAAAAACATCAGCAGTGTCCATCCATTTTTTCAAAGACCATTTAAGTGCATTTATTGAACTTAATACTTTACAGAATGTCACATTTTTTTCCCTTATTTAGCTAAATTCCAGGTTGCAGAAATGGGCTTGTCAGAAAGACAAAAGGAATAACTTGGCCTCACTGAAGGAACTGCATCACAGTAGCAACTTTTACTCAAAAAGAAAAGCCCAAACAACATAATTGGCATTCATGTGCAAAATGCTTAAATGCTCTGAAGTTCTGCCTGGGTTCAGAATAGCTGAACAGTATTTGAAGTAGCTACTCTCCATCCCAATTTGTATGTTTTAAAAGTCATTAAATTCTTGAATGAATCATTAGGAAAACAATTCAAATGCTGTTAAACTGATAGTAATTTTGCCTCATAGGATAGATATGAGCTTCATGTTTACAAACAGCCAAATTCTTTTAAGATTTACACTCCATGGAGTTCAATATTAGCCAGGGAAGAATTACTAAATCAGAATGTGCTTCAAGTACAGGTTTTGGCCCAAGACTATTTTTGGTCTTCCTCAGCTGCTTGTTTTGACAGCATCTAATCCCTCTCACACACCCACCAGCAGCCACACAATCCATCCATTTACACTTCCAAAGCAAATTGAAAATGAAACATTTTCAAATAATTACTCGTGGATGTCTGTAATAGAAATCCAAAAAGTAACTGCAATGCAACTGTAATATTTCTTAGGCAGAACAAAGCGAGAGGGAGAAAAACCTTATAGAATTCCATTCAAAATGTGACTTTCCCCTATACTAATGCTCTCACCCATCACCCTCCAAAAAATTTAAAATAAAAACTAAATCTGACCCCCAAAGAGCCTATCTACTCTATTTCACACACTCCCATTGGAAACACAACACTGTTTCCATGTTCAGAAGACTTTTCGTTTAGTGAGTTATTACAGACTCTGGTGAAAGAACAGTAACTGAGAAGGTCTTCTGCAGGGGCACAGGGCAAAGAGGGAAGGGGAAAGGTGGGTGAAGAGGGGGAAATCGCCAAGGCTGGAACTGAAACAGTTCACCTTTGTCTGGAGAGCAGGATCACCCCCTCCAGGTTGAGCGCTATGTTGAAAGAGCGCACTGCTGTGGCATGCAGCCTGCTCCTGCACTCACACAGGAGAGGAACCTGGCCCACAGATGGCCTGTTCTCAGCTTTGTCAGCCACAAACAGACCTTTGAACTTTCTATTTATATAACAGTTTAGTGAGTTTAAGCCTCTTCCTGTATAACTGGCAGTTAGCTGGTTTTGCTGTAATTAGGCTACTTAGGATACATAATATAAAAAAGAAAAGAAACAAGGGGCTTGTTTCTCTGCAGTGAGAAGTCTTCCTAATCACAACCACACAGCTAAAATGACACTCTTACCTGTTCATCTTATTTCCCTTTGCCAGGTTTTAATTTACATACCTCAATATGCATTTTTCCACTAAGTATTTTCTCAGCTTCCACTTTTTTTAAAGATTGGAGAATTTAAAAATATTAATACAAATGACAATAAACATAACATAAACCACAAATATCTCTGCCTTTGTTTGTGCTAGTGAGGAGTTATATATATTCTGGGGTGGTTGGGTCTTTGTTGGGTTTTGTTGTTTCCCAGCCTCTGATTAATGACACCACCTTACTCCATAAGCAGGTTCAAATCCAGCCACATGGTCCCAGGACACAGCAAGATTTCATTTACTTGGTTACCACAGACAAGCATGGAAAGTGATTTAAAAGATGAAATTTGATTTTTAACAGCAAGTGGTCCCCTTGGTGCACACAGGCATTCAAGCTTTTCATTATATCCATCTCCCTTCCTTTCTCCCTCATAGAATAGCTCGTATTAAATGCAAGCCCAGGTGAACATTTCTTATTCATCCAGGAATCATAGCAGACTTCAGCTTTGGCCCTTTCATCTCATCCTGAGTTTACATTCATTTAAAATTTAAAATGTATTTTTCATTTTTTCAAGTCCGGCAAAACATCCATGGGATATCTGTGGCCTTATCTTACACACTTTACCCAAGTGCTAACAAAATCCTTCACACCAACTCTGCTACCCTCCCAACCACATTCTTGAGGAAAGTTCAATGAAACACTTCACTCTTGTACTACTGTGATCTCTCCTAATATGGGAAACTAAAGGTCTGATTCTGCAGTTTGCATTGGGACAAAGCTCCTACTAAACATCCAGAATGCCAGGTGAGAATTTCAGCACACGCGTAGTGGCACCGCACACTGTAACAATCACAGCTCTTGACAAAACACATTTCAATAAGTGGCACAAAAACGTACTTCCATTGGAGACACAGGGAAATTAACTGAATTTTTCCCATCAGCCCAGAACTTTTGGGAAGTCACTTCCTGGTATAAAGGCAAAGCAGAATAAGTTTACCTTTACACCTTTTCATCAGATTAAAAAAGAATTTCTGCTCAAGCTATAAATATGTCTTTAATATATTTCTCAGGCTAAGGATGTTTCTGTTGTAGTTTGCATACAGATAATACAAACACCCACACACACACTAGGCCTGAGCTTGCCTTCTTGTCGACTGTAGCACAGATTAGCAGAAGTTTTGAGTTTGCAAGAAACACAGAAGAGGTTCCCTAATTGCCTTAGAAATGCTTGTGAAACATGTTTTACAAAGGCCAGCTTACAGGCAGGAGGAGGACAGTTTCAAAATAAAAAGCAGCAATTCACAGATCATGTTATATACACTTATTTGTAAATATTATGAAGTTACTTCATAATATTTGTCTGTATTGATACACAGACAAAATTAAAAGTCTTTATGGGTAAGCATGCATATTTCGGGCACGTAGGGATGATATATGTATAACATATTACATATATACACATGTTTATGCACAGATGAGCTAAATTCAACTCTCTAAGCTGTGCAATTACTTGTTGGAGACAAAAATACTTACATGTATTATAAAATACATGTCACATTTGTGTATACATGTAGATTACGTATCCATATATTATATACAGGTACACTTGCATACACTAATTGGATTATTAAAAGCTAAATCCAACTTGATCTCTGCAATAAGTAATTGTGTGTGAATGCCTGTGCCACATAGAGAGTTCGTGCAGATATCAAACAATTTAAAACAGTCAAAGTATAAATGTTCTCTCCTCATGGATCTTAAAACACTAAAAACAATACATTTCACAGTACAAAAGCAAGCAAATGGAATTTCTAGAACAAGTGGCAAGATGTTCATATTTTACGGAAAAAAAGGCACAGGAGTTCCCTTCTTTCTGATGCACATCTCTAAATCCATATAAAACCACAGTCAAATGAAAGTAAGTTATAAAGCAAACACTAAAACTGGATACCTATAATGTGCTTAGTATTTGAACTACACCCACATATTGGGTTGTAACAGCTTCTATTAAATTAATGATGTTACCCACATTATAAATTAGGCAAATTATATGCAAATATTATTTGAGTGGTAATACGGTGGTTATCAGTTGTCTGCAAAATAAATTAGCGTAGCAGTGTAAAGATAGTGTGGTAGAAGCACAATGTTTAATTGAGCACTAATTTTATTGTGATTATTACTTTTAAATAACAACAGCATGATTATTAAAAGATGTAATACAATGGTTTATGCAGAGCTGATAAAACACGCACATGATCCAAAATGCCTGCTAACAGATTAATATTGATATAGTGTAATTTACGGTTGCAAAGATTTACTCCAAATTGCTGTAAAATGGAACGTGACAGGTATTTGGTTCTGATTACCATGGATTTGCAAGTATTGCTGTTAGACCGTGTTTGGCAAAATGATAGTTATTAACTAGATGCATTATCTTTTTCTTACACATACCTTTATATTATCCACAAAGTAAAGTGAACCCTCTGCAAAACACAAGGTCCAAATGCACATGCATACACGCATATAATCTGTGTGACATTTAGAGATTAGGATCACAAAATACAGTATTTTAGTCTCTTTCTTTCTTGACAAACTGCACTCCAGCCTAAAACCATTTAACAAAGCAGTACCCAATGCCTGAATTTCACCATGTGCAGTTGAAGAACTACAAATATATTCGCTAAATTAAAAATTAAAGGAAGAACCAATAAAATCAGCCAAAGTATAGGCATAATCTCATTAACCAGCTGGGAAAGTGACTAAATACCTCCCCAAATTCTAACTTTCCCAGCTACTTGTCACCCATCAAAAATTCCTTAACATCCACTTTGATAACAAGTTTACAATACACTTAAACAGATGCACCGACCTTTTTAAGGTCTGCACCTATCTGCAGAGCAATATAAGCCTTAAATTCCACTCTTAAAAAAAAAAAAAAAGATAAAAAGAGGCAGAGAGGGGGAAGGAAAAAAAAAGACCTGTTATAATATCACTTGCCACTTCCAAAACTAACTTCAATAATGCTTCATCCAGAATAAGACACCAGCAAAACCAGCAAGAGAAGCCCCCACACCGATCAGGGCTACAGCTGAACTGTGCCACCCAGCAAAACTACAGTTGCGGTTCTCCCCGTGAAAGGAACATTGTCAGTGACAGCAGTAAACACAACATTAGCAAAGCCGCGATCCCGGGGAACATCGCCTCCGCGCACCGCTCCCCTGCCCGGGAGGGGGATGCAGCCGCCGCAGCCGCTCTCGCAGTGGCAGCCGGCACATTTCGGAGCTCCCCTGCCCGTCCTCCCCAGCGGGCCAACTTCGCCC